>MCJB01003136.1:105238-170708 GCA_002018475.1 Nicotiana obtusifolia
GGGGGGGTACTATTTCCATGCTCAGGATATTGTTTAGACTATACCATCCGTGAATTGGTTGTTAGGCTTTGAACTAAGTTGTTTCTCCTATTTGCACCCCTCTGTGAGCTATTTGTACCACGTTGAGGTTTCATTGTGGTTATTATCCCGGTAGGAACTGACAAACTGCTATTCCATGATGAAATTATTTGTTTAGCTGTGATAGCACACATTGCACATGCCTACTCTAAAGCATGCTAGATATACTAGCCCAGTATATGAATTTGGTAATCATTTATCATGTACATGTATCCTCGGATATTTGCTATTCTGAGTTATGACCTGGTCTGGTAGCCTGTGACCACGCCGGGCGGATTGTGATTGTTGGCACGTGAGTTGTCCGTGCAGATCCAGATATTGATATTATTAGCACGTGAGTTGTTTGTGTAGCACGTGAGTTGTCCATGCAGCATGTGGATATGGATCTATCCCCCTAGGGTCACCCTCTCATGTTTCTCTCTTGATGGTGTACACGCGGAGATTAAGGAAAACTGATAAGTGGTTTGGTACGGATATGGAAAGGTTGAGGAATTTGGTCAGTGTTTGTTTGGATTTTGCATTTCATCTTTACTTGCAATATCTGTGGTTATTTACCTGGTTTAACTGCATAGCTTCTCTATATGCTGAACATTGACTAAGTAGAGTATTTGAGTAACGGTACACCTACACACACATATGCTTCTTCCTTTGCTTTATGACTTGATTTCATTATTGTGCTGTACTTGTTAAAAATGATGAAACTATACAGGTCATAGCTAGTATCATTTACAATTCTCGAATATTTTACCTCGCCGAGGTTAGTTACGATACTTATTGAGTATATTGGGTCAGTTGTTCTCACTACATTCTGCAGTAAATTGTACAGATCTAGGTGTGGGAACCAATTATCAGCAGTAGATTTTCTTGTTGGACTGATCTTTGAGAGGCGAGGTAGAGTTGCATTCTTGGCCGCAGTTTTGACTTGTCTTTTCTTGTGTACTGTTGCTTCAGTTCAAACAATATTATTTTTTAGTTTTCAGACTTGTATTCCATTTTAGAGCTCATGACTTCGTATGTAACAGTTTCTGGGGGGTTTACCTTGTATTTGCAGTACTTTGTTACATTGAGGTTTCAGACTTATGATATTTCTATAATTTATGTTATTGTGGTTCTTTATGGTTATGTTTCATCTTGCTTAGCCGGTGTGTTAGGGGCCATCACGATGGGTTGAGTTTTTAGGTCATGATATCTATTCTCTCACGTGTGGTGAGGACATGTTCTTCTGAAGCAGCTGAGCAGGCGCCAGTACCACAGGCCAAGGCCAAGGTAGAGGCATGGGTAGAGTACGCCCCGATATTAGAGGACCCCCTAGAGCAACCACTCTGGATCCACCAATAGCTCCCATTGAGGAGCAGATTCAGAGTTATGTTGAGAAGCTGGGACCATCTCAGGAACCTGAGGGACCTATTGCGACATCTGGGCTTGAGCAGACTTTGGCTCATATCCTAAGCATGTATGCGAGTTTGGCTCAGGTGTGTATGATCTCGGTTACACTGGCTACCTCACAGGATGGGGAAAGAGTCCATATCGTCGCACATACCAGAGCAGCTGGCTCATAGGTATTAGACACTGGGGGTTCTACGGGTGAAGCCAGTTGTCGCAGCTCAACCCGAGATTAGGCCAGCCTTATCTACTGAGGTGCAGAAGAGGTTGGAGAGATTTCAAAGACTTCATCCTCCTTATTTTAGTGATGAGCCTACTGAGGATGAACAAGGTTTTCTTGATCGGTTTCACCAGGTTCTTCATAGTTTGGGTGTCTGGTAGACTCAAACTAGGTTGATTTTTTCACTTTTCAACTGACAGGGCTAGCCTATTGATGGTGGAAGACCTATGAGTTAAGTAAGCCAGTGTGGGATCACCACTAACATGGCCTAGTTCTTAGTTCTCTTCTTGGAGAAGTATCTTCTACGGACTAGTAGGGATGAGTTACGTAGTGGGTCTAAGCATCTACGCCAAAAAGGTATGATTGTGATTTAGTATGAGATGAGGTTCACGGAGCTAGAACGTCATGATGTGTTCTTGATTTCTACTGAGTGGGAGAGGGCTAGGAGGTTCACTGAGGGCTGCAATTTTGGTATTCCGTATTGGATGGCCTAAGCGACCGAGATTGATACTATGTTTCATCAGGTTGTGGAGATTGCCAGGCGCTTTAGAGTGTATTGGAATGTAAAAGAGAGAGGTATGGTACACCAAGAAGGCCCGTGTTTCAAATGGGTTTTTTGGTGCCTCTTCTGGATGCCAGGGACATCACAGTAGAGGTCGTCCTTCTAGGCCTGTTCAATCAGCCAATCAGGTTCATCGTGGCTCTTCAGTCAGCCGTGGTTCCTATAGTGCTCGCTCAGGCCATTCCTCTTTCAGTGTACTGCAAGCACAAAGTTTATATCGTGCTCCATCTGTTCATGGTTCTTCGGGTGGATATTCATGTTCTCAAGGGAAGTCACAAAGCCATCAGCCTCACCAGAGGAGGGATTGCTTTGAGTATTGAGACTTCAGTCATATCAAGAGGGATTATCCCAGACTTCTGAGTAGTGTACCATGTCAGGGTATCCAGTCCATGGTTTTGGCCCCAGCAGCTACACCACCAACACAGCCATCTAGTTTTGGAGCCTAGTATGTTCTAGGTTGTCCTAGAGGGGAGGCTAGTCAGGTGGAGATCAAGCCTATTTTTATGCATTCCCAGGGAGGCCAGAGGCAGTTGCTTCAGGTGTGGTGATTATTGTTTCGGTGTGCCACATAGTTGCTTTCGTATTATTTGACCCGGGTTCTACTTATTCTTATGTATCATCATACTTTGCTCCTTATTTGGATATGCCTCATGGTTCCCTTGATATCCTGTGATGTGTCTACACCTGTTGGTTATTTTATGTGGTAGATCATGTATATCGTTCTTGAATGGTGGGGTTATGAGACTAGTACTGACCTTCTATTGCTTAATATGATTGATTCTTAGGTGATTTTGGGTATGAATTGGTAATCTTCTTACCACACTATTCATGACTATCACGCTAAGATCGTGATGTTGGCTATGCTGGGGTTGCCGAGGTTAGAATGGAGGGGTTCATTTGGTCACACTCCTAGTCAAGTGATTTCATTTATGAATGCTCAACGGATTGTTGAGAAGGGGTGTTTGGTGTACCTGGCCTTTGTGAGTGATGTTAGTGCTGATACTCCTACTGTTGAGTCAGTTCTAGTAGTGAGGGAGTGTCCAGATGTGTTTCCTGCAGACCTACCGGGCATGACATCCCATAGGGATATTGATCCGATGTCAGGCACTCAGTCCATATCTATTCCACCATATTACATGACTCTAGATGAATTGAAGGAACAATTGCAGAAGTTGTTGGATAAAGGTTTCATCGAGCACAGTATTTCACCTTGGGGTGCATCGATATTATTGATAAGTTGGTATTTTTACCAACTTATCTCTTCTTTAATCATAGATTTTTGCTACGTTTGCTTCATAAAATAGTTTATTCAATGTCGGTTATTTCTATTTTACAAGTTTATCTGATTTATAAGTGATCGAAAAAGAAATCAAGTGAAAATAAGTCAAAAAGGAGGTCAAATACAGAAATCTGGAAATTTGCCTCAAATGTTTCAAATGCGTGTAGGAGCTCGCAATTGTGAAGTCAACTATTCCAGTCAATGTTCCCAAATGCAATTTGATGGATCGCAATGAAGTCAAGTAAGAAAAGTAGTGTTCACAAATGTGAAGTCAACCAGAGCATATGCGACCCCTTTCTCCGCAATTGTGATGGCCAGCAGTCATGTTCGCAATTGCGAACCTTTCTTCGCAAATGCGAACAACGGGCTTCAGTTCTGGGCTATGATGTAATTTCATAATTTTTGGCCCCAAATCCTTCAATACACGGCCTAACCCCATTTGGGTAGATATCTTTGGCTAAGTTTTGGTCTTCTTGACTAAGAGAAATAATCTTGGAGCTAGAGTTCTTGTACACACACTTGGGACTTGAAGATTTGAAGACTTTGGTTGAGAATTTCTTACCCAGTGTTACTCATTTCTTCATTTCCTTGCTTTTTATTGAATATTTAAGTGAGTAGTATTTATTCCAATACTTGAATCTTGTTTATGAAAATATTTATTTTTAAAGTTTGGATTAAATATCTTCTTGTGTTTAAGTGTTGAATGAGTTTTATTAATATTGAAGTGAGTTATTGTTTCATTAATTATTCTTATTCTTTAATATTTTCAAAGGGATTAGCTAACCCTAGGACTCGCCCATTAATTTCAAATTAACCTTGGAAAAGGTAGTTTGGGGTTAGAAAAGATTAATTAACAAGAACTTAAGGCATTAACCCTCATTTTATAGATTCTACCTATGATAGGATTGAACTACTTGTAGTCATATTCGGGTGCACTTAATCTCTTAACTATTTTAGGGATAATTCAATTAGGAAGTCTTGCTAGTCTTTGGAAGAAGCTAATATAGAATTAATATCTGAGGTTAATTAACATAAACCCGCTCATATTTTTAAAATTGTGAAATACATTAGATCGTTACTTGAGTGTAATTTCCATTGCGTCCATGCTTGTATCCATTGATCATTTTAATCGTTTTCTAGGTTAGTTTACATTTTTGCATTTAGATATAAATGTTCTCTCAAAATCCTTATTATTGTTTGACTTAGCATAAAACGTAATAATTTTCTTACTTACCCAATAGCCTATATATTGTTCTCCGTGGGATTCGAACCCGACTCATAGTTGGGTAAATTATATTGCATGCAACCATGTTACTCTTTGAGGAGTGGAATTGGACGTCATCAAAATTGACGTTGTTGCCGGGGAATAATATGGCGCATTTAGGTTGTTTGAGAAGTAAGCATACATGCTTTGGTCCAAACTTGTGAATATTTATCTAATTATTATCTTATCGTTGTTTTTGTTATTTGTTTTCTTGTTTGTTTTCCTTTTTGTTTTCTTAGTTTTTGAAAATGGCATCATATAACAAAAATGGGTCGGATGGTAGTTGTTCATACTTTGATATGACCCTTGTCCTTATTGTGGAGGATCACACTCGTGGCAAAATTGTTTAAATTCACTCGGGGGTGGATTGTGCGCACAATTTCAAACCCATGAGTAGAGTATATGCGATAGGTATGGTGGTGAAAATGGCTATTTAGGCAATTATGCTTGTTTTTCCTTTCCTTCCCCGAACCCCCACTATGACAATTCAACTTTTGATTTTGACATTTATAGGGATTTGGAAGTGGGAGACAATGAGCATGGGCAAAATGGAGAGTTCAAACTCATGATGCAGTGCCTACTTGAAGAAGGAAACAAGAAGCAAAAAGCCTTGGAGGAGATCTTGGAAAATAATATCCAAAATGGTTTGGAGCTTCATCTTGAAGAATCAAGATGAACATCCGCCAACGACTCCATGCTTGTTGGTGATGCCAAGAAAATATAAAATTAGAATCAATCGGTGTAACCAAAAGATGATTGAAATTGACTCTAGTTCGAGGGAAAAAGAGTATGTCAAAATCTGGAAAATGTTGGAAGTTGGGATGTTGATATCTCATTCGAAGCATTTTTCAATTTTAAAATTGGATGGTGATATGGAAATTGAGCCGTATAAATCCATATGGGAGTGCAAAGAAGAAAGACAAGAGACATACATCTTGCAATTTGAAGTTCAAGAGCGCAAAATGATATTCCGGAAAAGAAAGCCAAGAAGAGCAAAATAAAGCAATTTGCTTTTGGCTTGATTATTTACTTACCACTCCACGCCGCTCGTGGTCACAAAATTAACTCTAAGTTAGCTGCCCAATTCATATATTCCAAGTGGCGATAAAAGTGGAAAAGTTGGTAAGCGTCGTGCCACGACATTAAATGATGCGCTTGGTGGGAGGCAACCCATCGTTGTTCAAATTTTTTGTAAGTTTTGATATTTTTATTTTGTTTTTCAAACTTTCTTTTTGGAATAGTTTGGTTTTTTTATTTTTGATCAATCTACCAAGTTACAGGATGTTTGGAAGTGTTTGAGACAAAAAGTAGGGAGATTGAGCAATGAGGAAAAGTCAGTTTATCGCATTTGCGAACAGCTGAGCCACTGCAAAATTGAAGAAACGGTCGCAATTGCGACCGCTGTTGATTTTTCTTTCCTCACAATTGCGAGCAGGGAGTCTCAATTGCAATATCTGAGAGCCTTTAATGGGTATTTTGCAACACATTTAACAAAAGCTCAGAAGTTTTCAGGCTCTCAAGTAACGACTATCTTCTTCCTCATTCTCCCAACTCTCAAATTCCTTCATTTTCACTCCACTTTCAAGCATTAAGGTATGAAAGATTAATCTTTATGCACTTTATAATATGTAATTCACCTCTTCTTCTTCTTCTTCTTCTTCTTCTTTCTCTTCTCTCTTTTTCTCTCAAAAATTAGGGTTCAAATTGTTCCTTTTCTTGTGTGCAAAATTATTTGAAAATAGCTCAAATGTTGTAGTGTTTTCTGGGTGAGGTTAGTTGAGAGTGTGTGTGCCTTTATTGACTTGAAAATGGGGAAGTCTGAGTACCCAACTCCTTGCTAAACATTGAGTGTTTTCGTCGCGCTTTCTATGTGTTCAATGAAAGGCCCGAATGAGATTCTTGGCTGAATCATTGAAATCTCTCGTACGAACATACCAATAAATCCCAAAGCATATGCGGACCTAATCGAGGCCTCAAATTACATCAAACAATATTAAAACTATGAATCGCACCTCTGAACTTAATGAACTTTCAGTTTCTACTACTCGCGCCAAATCATATCAAATCAACTCGGAATTACGTCAAATTTTGCATGCAAGTTCCAATGATACAACGGAGCTATACCAACTCCTAGAATCGAAATTCGAACCTGATATCAATAAATTCAACTTCAGGTCAAACCTCTCAACCTTCCAAACCTTCAACTTTCTAACTTTCACCAAAATGTATCAAATTAACCTACGGACCTCCAAATCGAAAATCGAACATATGCCTAAGTCCAAAATCACCATATGAAACTATTGGAATCATCAAAATAGCATTCCTGAGTCATATACAACAAAAGTCAAACTCCGGTCAACTCTTGCCACTTAAGCTTCTAAAACCAGAATCATTCTTCCAATTCATGGTTGTGTTTTAAGTTTATTGCATTTCTTGTGCCCATAAATAGTTCGGTTCTTTAAAAGTGTACCTTTTTGCGAAATTTTTGGGTTGAATCTATTCTGGGTCGAAGGGCTGCTAGGGACGATGAGATTGCAATTGCGATGACCTCTTCACATTTGCGAGCTACACATTTGTGAAGAGGAGATCATAATTGCGAACATCATCAGATCTATCAACCTTCGCATTTGCAAAGATGATATCTCAATTTCGACTTCTGGGTTCTCTGTTTCCTTCGCATTTGCGACGCAGATGTCGCAATTCCGACATCAGAGGCCTGACTCTGCTAACCTGAAAAACCTGAATTTTCTTCTAAGGTTGTTTTGACTGTCCAATCACTTATTTAGCATACTAGTTAGGAGTAGCCCGGGCCCAATGTAAATAAAGCTATATTATTTTATTATACATTGTGATATCTTACAATTCTAATCGTACTATTCTATTAACTTTCACTTGTAAGGATATTTTAATAATTTTTTAAATTATTTGTCATTATTTATAAGTGCTAAAGTGAGATATGAAAAGTAGTATCATTTTTATATAATGACAAAAATAACTGAAACATTTCATATTTGCATCGCCAATTAGCTCTGCACCAATCCAAGGAAAACCAACATATTGGACTAAAACAACACAAAGATACTCTTAACATGATGTGATATTATCCAATTTTGTCTAAGGCTGCACGATTTTCCCCAAAATGTCTCACATCATTAAGAGTATTCAACTCCTTATTAGTAGATTTTTTTCCTTTCTACTTTCTATGTCGGACTTTGTACAGTCACACCCAACAATCTCCCCCTTGAACTAAGTTCCATATGACCCATCATCGTTCATGGGATAATTTGGAGATTAGTTGTGTGTCATCCACATGATACCAGTAATTATAGGCACAGAAGCTCAAAGGGTATATATGCATCTTAAAAGTTACGGTAAAGTTCATAAACCGGACCATAGACGGGCAGATGCACTAAGTCAGATCCCCACAACACACTGCACTATCTCCATACTCGTCCCGTCAAATCATTCACTCTAATACCAGTTGTTGAACTAAAACGGCCTCAAGATACTCATGGCATGTGTGACTATTATCTGCTTTAGGATAAGCCCGAAAAGTTTTTCCCAAAATACCTCATTTACATGGTATGCTAAACAACGACACAGTAGTTTGTGGCGAAGCTTATGAAATGGTTAACACATATTTATAACTTAGAAATTTGGAAGCTATATAAACTCGATGCAAGTACTTTCTAATTTTCCCACTGTGATTTAGTTTATGGCTCTTGATGAAGCTTATGAAATGGTTAACACATATTTATTACTTAGAAATAATTAACTTACAATTACTCGCTAGTCTCCGGCCAATTCTTTGTTATTATTAATATTTTCGAATCAAAGTCATTTCTTTAACTATGTTTTCTCGGATCATTTTCTAATTTTATAACTATAATCTTGTTCTTGCTTTACTTGTGATAACTGTGTAAATTAATTTTTTTTGGGTCAAAACTCGAAATGCTATAGGAGGATAGATGATAGATGTTGGTGGCTTGAGGGGCTGATTGGTGGAATGAAAAGTAAACAGATTGGCATAATGTGGGTCACGTAGTTTTCATATGTTCAGCTCATATGCAGCCCTATAAGTAATACATAGTAGTGATTTATCAAGTAGTTAAATTTGCAGTGGACGTGGGTTCTTACACGTGTAACCTTACATCATTCTCTTTTTCAAGTGTTTAAAAGCCCCCAACTTGGTTATATTTACCAAAAGACTATGAGGATTCTGATTGAAGAATTTGAAATATCATGGTTTTTTTTGTCAATTCACATAGACCGGAAGCTCCTCTATTATCCCTTATTAATAGTAGTAATTTGACTCATTTTGCAATGTATTTCATACCCATATCACGTTTTTACTCCAATACTTTATTTGCAGGTACTATAAGCTGAAAATGAGCTCTAACTCCAATGAGTCCGCGCATGAAATCCCTTTGGAAATTGAGGAGCACTATGACCAACACTGGTTCTTGTCACTGGAATGCTAGCGATGGTACTATGCCAAATTAATTTTGAAGAAGTTGCTTCTGGAAAGTAGCATATTAATGGAAAAGGTCCCCGAACGTCTTCCCGATTTCCATCAGAGGCTTGATGCCATGGGATGGACCTGTTATGCTCCTCAACCTTGCAAAGAAAATGCACAATGGGTGAGGGAATTTTAAGCAAATCTCCCAGCCGTCAAGTTAAGAAATCCAATCATGAGGATACGGAGCAAGATGGTAAATTTCGGAGCTGAAACTGTGAATCGAATCTATAACCCGTGGGATAATGACATGACGCCATTCAAAGGATTGTGCTTCAGACGAGTGGTTGGTCTCCAAATTGTGCCCAGGTGCAGATGTTCCATGGGCAGCTAAAAAAGAGAGGGATCACATCCACCGAATACACTGCCAAAGCAAAGATATGGCTAGCCACCATATGTAGTCACATCTCTCCTGCGGGGAATATGTGGAATGTACCAATATTGAGAGCTCAAATGATCGCTTCCATTCTTGATAATATCTAGCTCAATGTTGGTGCGATTTTCATCTATGAGCTGAGGGATTATCCAATGCAGGATGGTCAATAACTGATGTTCCCATCTCTCATCACTGAGTTGTGTCAGATTTTGGGGGGGGGGAGAGGGGGGGTTGAGGAGGAACCGTAAGACAATTGGGTAGATCCGACGAAGCCTATTGCTCCATTGAAGAAAAGAGGAGAGGAAGATGCCATGAAAAGAAAAAAGAGGAAGTTGGGATCATCTTCTCAGACCGACCAAGGTAACAAGCCATCATCTTTTATAGGGGGACCATTTGCTATAATCACCGAAGAAATGTGAAAGATTCGAGACTTGGTAGCTGGCCTTCCTAAGGGACCCAGTGAGACATATGAGGGACCCTATGCATTCATGTCAAAGACAAAGTTTCAAATATATCTTGATGATCAGAAGAAGCAGGAGGATCACCTTAAGAAGCTGGAGAAAGCATACACTGATTTGGCCATGGCGCATGGTGCTTTGAGTACTTCTCACGCCAAGCTGGCAAATGCACATACCATGATGAAGAAGAGAGATAAATTCTTACCCACATGTGGAAGGGTGTGGAGGGGCAGTGAAAAGTTCTAAATCCTCAAGAGTCAGTGCCATCGACCGAGCCAAAAGATGTCAATGATGCTCCAGTTCAGTGGTCTAGGGAAGAGGAGGAGGCTGTGACTTCGAATGATGAGTATTTGTGGGTAAATTTTTGTGTCGACTTTTCCGATGATGGATAGCTAGGCAAATTTCTTAAGGGAATTAATCGTGTAGTTTAGATATATTTTTAGTTAATTTAGTATAATAAGTTGTGTGAGTTAGGGTTTGTGCCAATTGGCCAATTTGTAGCTTGCTTGGTACCAATATGATTTAAACTTTGGCAAATAAATTTTTTATC
Source organism: Nicotiana obtusifolia (assembly GCA_002018475.1). NCBI lineage: Eukaryota > Viridiplantae > Streptophyta > Magnoliopsida > Solanales > Solanaceae > Nicotiana > Nicotiana obtusifolia. The sequence goes on from MCJB01003136.1 coordinate 115,925, forward strand.
TTTGAAAAAGAAAAATGATTGAAGTTTCTTGATCTTTGAAAAAAGAAAAATGATTGAAGTGAGGATTATTGTCATGACTTTTTGACTCAATTTTTGGCTCTTTGATTCATTAAATAGTCTTTTGGGCTATATGTGACCTCTTTGAGTTCATTGGTTTCAATTGAATTTTGGATTTATATCTCACTCGAGTTTGCATTTGCCATGTGTGGTGAGATTTAGTTTGAGTTCTTTTGCATTATTTGTAGTCTAGAACCTTCCTGGAATGTGCTTAAAGGAGAAATCGTTGATTAACTTGGTTTAAAAAATGATGTTAGGCCTTCCTTGGTCTGCTCTTTGGCCTTAAATTTCCTACACGTGCAATTTTTCCTAGTCAACCCCTTTTGAGCCTTTCACCTTTTATTTGGCAACCATGTAACAAGCTTTAACCTTTTATTCTTTATTAATCTATCTTTTGTCATCCCGCCTCCCTAAGTACTTTGAAATTGTATATATAGGCTTGAAGCCTAAGTTTGGGGGTGACGGTCGGAAAAGTTGTGATGTGAAAGTTGCTTAAAAAGGGAACATGTGAAAAGACAAAAATAAAATAAAAAATATATAGTGGAACCTTCCTTGGCTTTTGAAAAAAAAAAAGAATATAAGAAAGATGAAAAAGGAAGAATAAATAAGGAATTGTCAATAAATGAAGACTAGGTGATGAAATGAAAAATGAAGAAATGGTGGAAAAGTTTTTGAAGGAAGTGTGCTTTATATTGCGAATTGTAGTGCTTAGGGTGGTTTTGAGTCACTATTACCCAAATTGGAATTTACATTAACCAAAACACCACATTACTACCCTTTAAGTCCTAATATGATTTGAACCAAGTGTGTCTATATTAGTGGAGAAATACATGAAGGGAAAGCCTATGACACTACTTGTGTGCATTTGAACAACTTTGAGAGAGAGAGAGAGAGAGAGAGAGAGAGAGAGGGAGAGTTAATTCTTTCCATTTGATATCCCATTTGTGTTTTAAATTGCATTTTAAAAATTGAGATTCTCTCTTTAGTGTGAAGGCACATGAAATTTGAGTTGTGAATTTAATCCCATTTTCAATTGGGAGGAATGAACAAGGGAAAGTTGTTTGTGATAATGAGGTAAATTTTGAAGCTTTAGTGTCATGAATTGATTGCTAACTTGATTAACATGGTGTTTGAGCACTTGAATTGCAATAAAATTTATGAGAATTTATTGGTGATTCATATGCTTTGGATTAATTATTGGTACCAATCAAAGTCATGTGTTTGTGATTAAAGTAGATGTTTTTGACTTGGTATGATGTTGGTGCACTATTGAGTTGATTATTGAAAGGAGATTTTGTGCTTTGATTGTTTGAGAACAAGCAATAGTTTAAGTTTGGGGGTTTAATAATTTGGTGTATTACCAACTTATCTCTTTTTTAATCTTAGATTTTTGCTACATTTTCTTGATAAAATAGTCTATTCAATGTCGGTTATTTCTAAGTTACAGGTTTATGTGATTTAGAACTTATTGGGAAAGAAATCAAGTGAAAACAAGTCATAAAGGAGGTGAAATGCAGAAATCTGAAAATTGACCTCAGATGTCGCAAATGAGCTCGCAATTGCAAAGTCAACCATGCCAGTCAATGTTCGCAATTGTGAACTGATGGATTCCAATTGCGAAGTCATGTAAGGAAAGTACTGCTCGCAAATGGGAAGTCAAACAGATAGTAATGTGACTCCTTTCTCCGCAACTACGATGGTCAGTAGTATATTCCATGTCCGCAATTGTGAACCTTTTTTCGCAAATGCGAACAACGGGCTTTAGTTCTGGGCAGTGATGTAATTTCATATTTTTTGGCTCCATACCCTTTAATACTCGACCTAGCCCATTTGAGCAGAGATCTTTGGCTAATTTTTGGTCTAATTGACTAAGAGAAATAAGCTTGGAGCTAGGGTTCTTGCACACACACCTGAGACTTGAAGATTGAAGACTTTGGTTGACAATTTCTTACCCTTTTGTTTTTACTCATTTCTTCATTTTCATGCTTTGTATTGAAAATATAAGTGTGTAGTATTTATTCCAATACTTGAATCTTATTTATGAAAATATTCATTATTAAAGTTTGGATTAAATATCTTGTTGTGCTTATATATTGAATGATTTTATTAATATTGAAGTGAGTTATGGTTTCATTACTTATTCTTGTTCTTTAATGTTTCCAATGGGATCAGCTAACCCTAGGGGCGCCCATTAATTTCAAATTAATCTTGGAAAAGGTAATTTGGGGTTGAAAAAGATTATTTAACAAGAACTTGAGGCGTTAGCCCTCATTTTTATAGATTCTACCTTGGGATATGATTGAACTACTTGTAACCATATTCGGGTGCACTTAATCTCTTAATGTTTTAGAGATAATTCAATTAGAAAGTCTTGTTAGTCTTCGGATGATGCTAATATATAATTAATATCCGAGGCTAATTAACATGAAGTCTCATATTTGTAAAATCGTGAAATACATTGGATCGTACTTGAGTGTAATTCCCATTGCATCCATGCTTGTAGCCATTGATCATTTTACTCACTTTCTAGTATAGTTTACATTTTTGACTTCAGATATGAATATTCTCTCAAAAACCTTATTAGTGTTAGTCTTATCATTATAAGAAATAATTTTCTTACTTGCCTAATTGCGTATATATTTCTCTCTATGGGATTCGGTCCCGACTTATATATAGGTAAATTATAGTGTATGCGACCGTGTCCGCTTACTATTTGAGGAGTGGATTTTGATGTCTGTTTATGAAGAATAAGGATGGTTATATGAGAAAGTGTATCGATTATAGGCAGTTGAATAAGGTTACCATCAAGAACAAGTATCCATTGCATCGCTTTGATGCTTTTTTTGATCAATCCAAGGTGCCATAGTTCTCTTAATGATTGACTTGAGATAGATATATTATCAAGTGAAGATTAGGGATTCAAATATTTCTAAGAAAACTTTTAGGACTCGTCATAGGCATTATGAGTTCTTGGTGATGGCTTTTGGCTTGACTAATGCGCCAACAACTTTCATGCATTTGATAAACAGTGTGTTCCAGCCTTATTTGGATACTTTTGTTATTTTTTTCATTGATGATATCTGGGTATATTCCCGTAGTGGGGAGGAGCACGAGCAACATTTGAGGATTGTGCTTCAGATTCTGAAGGAGAAGAAGTTGTATGCTAAGTTCTCCAAGTGTTAGTTTTGGTTGGGTGGACAAGCAAAACAGAAAAAGAGGAAATTTTATTAATTAAATAAAACTTCTTCAATTCTTATCTTATACAAAATTTGATATTGAAATATGAAAACAATAAAAATAAATAGAGTAATGTAATAGAGAGAGTAAGGTTCTACATTAGATTAGTATATAAAGGATTTGCACCCCCGCAGAGGTTGAAGCATCAATCTACTCCACTACGGCATTCTTGGGCCACGTGGTATCTAGTGATGGGATCAAGGTGGATTCAAAGAAGATTAAGACAGTTTAGAGTTGGCCCAGACCTTCTACCGCAATGGAGATTAGGAGCTTCCTGGGTTTGACTTAGAAGGGCGCTCCGGTCAGATTGTCCGACGAGTGTGGGTGGAGTTTTCAGAAACTCAAGACTGCTTTGACTACAACTTCACTTTTGGTATTGCCCTAAGGATAGGGGATGTCTACTGTCTATTGTGATGCTTCGTGCGTTGGCCTTGGTTGTGTGTTGAAGCTCCATGAGAAGAATTATCATGCGATCAAGATTTTGAGGCGCCACTTATATGGTGTGTCATGTGAGATTTACATTGATCATTGGAGTCATCGGCATTTGTTCAAGTAAAAGGATTTGAGTTTGAAGCAATGGAGGTGGTTGGAGTTGTTAACGGATTATGATGTCACTATCTTGTATTATTCGGGAAAGGATGCGGTAGCAGACGCCTTGAGTAGAAAGGCGGAGAGTATGGGGAGTTTGGCATTTATTCCTAATGTGGATAGGCCTTTAGCTATGGATGTTCAAGTGTTGGCTAATTGATTGGTGAGATTGGATATTTCTGAGCCTAGCAGAGTCTTTGCTTGTGTGATTTCAGAGTCATTGTTTGAGCGCATTGAGGCTCGGCAACATGATGGTCAATATTTTCTTATCCTTAAGGACACAGTGGAGCAAGGTGGTGCTAAGGAGGTGGCTATTGGTGATGATGGTGTATTGCGACTTTTAGGGTCGAATTTGTGTATCTAATGTCAATGGCTGGAGAGATTGATTCTTGAGAAGGCTCATGGTTTGCGATATTCTATTCATCCAGGTGATACGAAGATGTATCGTGACTTGCAACAGCATTATTGGTGGAGAAAGATGAAGAAGGATATTTTTGGTCATGTTTCATGGTGTTTGAACAGTCAACATGTCAAATATGAGCATCAGAAATCGGGTCATTTGCTTCAGATGATTGGTATACCATGGTGGAAGCGGAAGCGCATTACTATGGACTTTGTGGTAGGGTCTCCATTAACTTTGAGGAAGTTTGATTCCATTAGGGTCATTGTTGATCGGTTGACCAAGTTAGCGCATTTCATTCTGTTGATGACTTCTTACACTTCAGATGTCAGATCTACATCAGAGAGATTGTTCACTTGCATGGTGCATCTGTTTCTATCATTTCAGAGCGACATTGCCTCCCAATAAGGATTTTTCACACCACATATTTTTATACTGGTTCGGATTCAATGTGAATCCTACTCTAGTCCCCTTGGGTTAGAAGATGGTTCTCTCTTCAAAGCTCCTTGAAAACTTCATACAAGTGTGTTGATGTTATCACATACAACAATTGCATGTAAAAGCAAGTAATATCTAACTAGTTAGGCATGCAAAATCAAGTAATTGGCTTAATAGTACAACCCTATGACTGAATAATCAGTCCAAAAGCAAACAAAAAATTGTCTTAAACATCATGAATATCTCCAATTGTGGTTTTAGTGGAAACCAGTAAATCCTTGATTATGGCCAACTTTTCATTGGTAGCAGTTAGCTTTTCTATCCGATAAGGGTCACACACACTGGCAGGATAAATAGAGGCCTTGAATTTCGAGTCAGTTGGAGCAGTCTAGGCTTCACCGACTTGTTTCTTTATCCATGTGCCTTTCGCAGCAACATATCCCTTGCGAGAAAAAGCTCTGGAGTTGTAGGACTTAGTGACAGTGACATATGGATAGTTAGAGAGATGTTGTGGGATTCGAGAAGGTGGGTAATGACCATTCCGTAGGGACGATTGTGGGATCATCGGCACTCTCAATCATGAATGATGACCCAGGAGGACAACTTGACTTTATGCTTTGTTAAGAGGTAGTAAATAAGAAAAGTATCCCGTTGGGAGAAGGTTGAGAAAGATCACGTACGGGGAAGAAGAGTGGTTGCCACAATGTGTGCTAGAACGCGAGTTTCAAAACTAACATCACTAGAACCTAATTGACTAGGTAGGGGATCAGTGGGTGACTCAGCTATGCATCTTTTTGCTTGATCAAAAGAAATTTCCAAGTCTTTGGGCCAGGTATTTTTGAACAACATAGAATATTTAGAACCCTTATACTGAAAAATAGAATCAAACAGGGCACAGTCCAGCACAATGCGCTTACCAAGAACTAGAGACTTTAATTTGTCAGGTTTTGGGGAACGGAGATTTACATAAAACATTTTGACAAGAGATTAATATACCTTTGGAGGAGGCAACGAAAGAATGTTTTTCCACCCTCGGAAGTATAAGAATTACTTAACCTTGCAATTGCGGCTTTCCATGTCGTTTAGACCAATGACCCTGCCATGGGCAATAGGTTTATCTTTGAAAGAGATGAAGGCGTCTCTATTCGGGTGTCCCATAAGTTGATGTCATAGTCTAAAGAGCTTGAGAGATCCGCTTTGGGCATTTTGGGGGTGAGCAACTCAAAGTTATCTTCCATCGGACGCTTACCTAGGGCTTTCTCATTTAGTCTACGGGCATCATCAAAGAGTTTTGCTTGTGAAGAGGCAAATTCTTCAGAGTAGTCTGACCCTAGATTGACTGGTTCTGGAGGTTGTGACGAAGGTTTTGTTTTGGAGCGAGTGCTTTTTTGGGTTGAGGCAGAAGGGGTTTTGGGATTTTTTGCCATTGTTGAGATGAAGGGAAGGGTTTGGTAATAGAAAAAATGTGAGAGAAATAGAATGGTGAAAGTAGACTAAAAAGAGGTGCGATTGACGGTTGAGTGCATAAAAGGAAAAGGCGTCAGAGATACGACGTGATGATTTGACTTCCTTCCGAAAATTTGTGAAAAAGGAAAAATAGGAGGCACATCATTAATGGTACTTACACACATAAGAAAACATGCAGATAATATGGAAGTAAGAATAAATAATGTCACGTAGGTCCTAATTTTTGGTATTAAGTGAAATAATGCCAAGAGAGTCCCACAAATCACAAAATCTATCTTCAAGCAAGGGTTTTGTAAAAATATTCGCTGATTGATCATTAGTGCTCACAAACATTAATTTTATATCTCCTTTAAGGACATGATATCTAATAAAATGATGCTTGATGTATGTATGCTTAGCTCTAGAATGATGGATAGGATTCTTTGAGAGACATATAACACTAGAATTGTCATCGAATATTTGAAAGGGGTTAAAAGATAATTCATATTCACCCAATTAATGGGAGATCTAGAGTAGTTGAGCGCAACATTGTCCAATAGTAATGTACTCAGCCTCAGTTGTGGATAACACCACTGATCCTTATTTTTTTGCTATTCTAGGAAATCAATGCTTTTCCCAACAATTGACACATTCCACTAGTGCTTTTCCTGTCTTCTTTTGCACTTGCAAGATCAACATATGAAAATCCTTCAAGTTTAAAACTGTTAGAACGTGGATACAATAGTGCATGCAAAGTAGTTCCGATAATATAGCGAATTATTCGCTTCACTGTGGTTAAATGTCACTCCTTAGGAGCTGACTAAAACCTGGCATATTTATTCACACGAAACATGAAATCTGGTCGACTAGCAGTTAAGTATAGCAGCGATCCAATCATTCCATGATACTTAGTTTCGTCCACTGATTTTCCTTTCTCTTCTTTATCAAAAGTGGTTGATGGACTCATAGGTGTTCCAATTGCTTTAGCATTGCTCATGCCGAACTTTTGAATCAACTCCTTATTGTAGTTGGTCTGGAAAATAAATGTGCCTTTTTCTGATTGCTGAATTTGAAATCCACGGAAGAATGTAAGTTCTCCCATCATACTCATTTCGAACTCACTCTGTATAAGATTTGAGAAATCCTTGCCCAAAAGAGAGTTAGTACTACAAAAATAATATCATCGATGTAAATCTGAATAATGAGATTACCTTCAGAGGATCTTTTGATAAATAATGTAGTATCTACTTTACCTCTGGTAAATCCATGATCAGTTAGAAATGAACTCAGCCTATCATACGAAGTTCGAGGAGCTTGCTTTAGTCAACTTGTACACATGGTAAGGAAATTATGAGTTCCCAAATCCTGGAGGTTGTTTTACATATACTTCCTCATCAATAAAACCATCTAAGAACACACCTTTAACATCCATTTGAAAAAGTTTAAAACCTTTAAAAGATGCATATGCTAGTAGTATACGAATTGATTCTAACAGAGCTACTAAAGCAAATGTGTCATCATAGTCGACTCCTTCCTGCTGTGAGTAGCCTTAAGCAACTAATTTGGCTTTGCTCCTAACTACCTTTCCATCCTCATTTAACTTATTTCTGAATACCCATTTGGTTTGAACGATTGTAGCGTTTTTTGGCTTAGGCACTAGTTTCCATACTTGATTTTTGTCAAATTGATCAACTTCATCTTGCATGGCTTGTAACCAGTTGGAGTCTTTTTGTAACGACCCGACCGGTCATTTTAAGAATTAGCATTCTGTTCGGTGCCTTAAGGTTTTAAGCAGCTTCGTATCGTGTATCATGACTTGCGTGTGTGGCCGGGTTTGATTTTTGGATGATTCTTACTGCTCTTGATGATGATCCCTTAGTATGGCATAGACGACTAAGTTATGCGAGTTTGGCTTAGCTTAATAAATTGTCCTCAAAATACCTAGTTGTGGGATTGCAAAAAATTAGCTTTAAGAGGGAGGAAATAACCTCGAGAGGAACACTTGCCAAGGCATGGTCTAAGGAGAGGAAATAACCTGGCAAGGCCAAGTTTAATGGGGAGTAAATAACCTTGCAAGGCCTAGTGTAAGTCAAGGAAATAACCGCATGAGGCCTGGTGAGAAGCGAGGTTGAGCTCGCCCTTGGCCAAGTGGGGCATGATCTGGGGTCTGCTCTTCTCCGTGCCTTGAGCCAATTTTCTTTCACGCGGAGCTCGGGTGAGTTTCGGATAGGTTTGGGTTGTGTTGCGCTTGTTTTTTATGTTTCGACATTGTTTCTTCAAGCTTTAATGGTATCACATTAATCAAATGAGATCCAATTTTTTTTTATTTATTGAAGTACTAGATCCGTATCGTAATTACGGAGCTACAGCAAAAAGAATCGTCGAATTTGGACATCGTATGAGGAAGTTATGCTTATTTTAGTATCGGAGAAGAGAGCTGGTGCTGGTGTTTCGCAGATGCGAAGTTGGGTCCGCATCTGCGACCCCACAAGTCGCAAAAGCGGAAAGGACGGCGGGAATGCACAAGTGTGGCCTTTTGGGCGGAAAAGCAGTAAGCATATCTTGAGTTCTAGAGCTCTGATTGAGGTGATTTTTGCTGCGTTCTTCTCGTATTTTCATGGGGGTCAATATATAATCTTAATTTTTATATGTTTAACATGATTACAGTATTTTATTTGTGAATTAATCCATATTTTGATTGGAGAATTGGGGGTTTTTATCAAAAACTTTTCTAAAGAGAATAATTGGGTTTTGAACATCGATTTGGAGTTGGAATTGGATGAAAATTAGTATGGTTGGACTCGTACTTTAATGGGTGTTTGAATTTTGTAAATTTTTTCGGACTCCAAGGTGCGAGCCCCAGGTTGACTTTTTTAGTTGACTTTTAGTTTTCATTAAAGATCGAAACTTTATTATCCGATTGTTTCCTATGGTTTTTATTTATGATATTAAGTTATTTTGACTAGATTTGAGCCGTCCGGAGATTGTTTCACACGAGAAGGTCATTTTAGAGTATCAATTTAGCTTCTTTGAGGTAACTATCTTGCCTAACTTTGTGTGGGGGAACTACCCCTTAGGATTCGAGTCGTTTGTGCTATTTGTGTCATGTGAAAGCCGTGTACGCGAGGTGACGAGTACGTACTCGGGCTTATATGTGGAAATTGACTTGTTTAGGCTCTTAGGCTTCTTTTATGTATTCATTTGGAAGTGTTAGCACATGTTGTATCTTTTATTCATCATGTTTATTATCACATGCTTTATTTGAGTTGTTGTTACATGTCACATTCTTTACTTGTCGAGTTTGCTTTTATATGTTTTATATGAAGTTGTTATCACTTTTATCATTATGTGATTTCTTTTATTGTGGAGTTATACTTAGTTGAAGTCATTGTAATGATATCCCTTTTGTTGCCGAGTTATTCTCATGCATTTAGACGTAGTACTAGTTCATGCCATCTCTTTCGTTGTTAGCCTAATTCATACACTAGGAGCCGAAGTTTGCCATTTCATGGAAATATTTAACTATTGAGTTTATCCTTAAACAATTAATTATAATTGAGGTTATCAAAAGTCATTAATCGATTTTAATTGAAGTTGTGTAAAAAAGGGTTGTCGTTCCTTGTTGAGTTACTTTCCCTTTCCTGTTGTTGTTATTGAGATTTTATACATATTTTGTTTGAGCCATGGGCTATTTGTTGTAGAAATATTGATATTGTTGTATTTTTGGAAAGGTTGTGGACTATGGGCACTTGTGTTATGAGTTGATACATCATGTTGTTGTGATGTTAGCATTTGTGAATTGTTGTGTGGTTTTGGTTATTGTTATGCGAAGTATAAGGGTGGCATTTCAATGTTGTTGTTATGCGGAGTATAAGGATGGCATTTCACCGCTGTTGTTATGCGGAGCATAAGGGCGGCATTTCGCCGTTGTTGTTATGCGGAGCATAAGGGCGACATTTCACCGTTGTTGAATGTAAAGAGTGATAAGGGTGGCTATTGTGTTATTGTCTGGACGGAGTGATAAGGGTGGCTATTATACAGAGTGATACAGGTGGCTATGAGAGAGATAAGGGTGGCAAACGTTATTGTCAAGGCGGAGTGATAAGGATGGCTATTACACGGAGTGATACGGGTGGCTATCAGAGAGATAAGGGTGGCAATGTCAGGGATGATGTGTGATGGTCTGGAGACATTGTGTTGGTGATTTTCGTGTGATGGTGTGCTTTTCCTTGTGTTTGTCATACACCTTACGTGACTTGCATTGTTGTTTCGATGAGCTACTCGATGTTCTTGATATTACTTGTTGACTTGGACTGCAGTGGTACACTCGCACAAGCATACACTGTAGCATGCCACTTATACTAGCTCAGGAGTATGAAACTTGACATTTATTGATCATGTCCATGTGTTCTTGTATTATCCGTTTCCATGTTGATATTGAGCCATCGACTATGTCGGGCGGATTGTTATTGTGAGCTTGTGACCATGTGGGCAGATTGTGATTGTGAGCCTGTGATCATGCCGGGCGGATTGTGATTGTGAGCATGTGACCACGCTGGGCAGATTGTGAATTTGAGCCTGTGATCATGCCGGGCGCATTGAGATATTGGCACGTGAGTTGTCCATCGGTTGTGATTGGAGATGTGGGCACGAGGTGCCGTGAGTACATGATGGTGAGTTGAGACCCATTACTTGTGACTATGAGATGAGGTATTACGGGGTAATTTCGTTGTCAATCTTGTGTTAGCACGGCTTGACTAATTGATTTTCTTCTGTGTTCCTTATTTGGTTTCAACGATACTTCTCTGCGTTCTTGTTTCTTTACTGTTTATATCACATGTTGATTTTGTTGTCGTGTACTAATTTCTGCTTTCTATTAGTAGCTTTATACTTCTATACTGCACAGGTTACTAAGCCTAGTGAGTGTCTTGAATTGTACCTCGTCACTACTCCACCGAGGTTAGTCTTGATACATACTGGGTACCGATCGTGATGTACTCACACTACATTTCTACATAATTTTTTGCAAATTCAGGTACTTCAGAGTCTGTGGATTGTTAGATAGCGGATCAGATATCGCTGTGGAGACTTCAAGGTATACCTGCCATCACGTTTGCAGGCCTCGGAGTCACCTTCAGAAGTTATTTGTGTATAGTTTATTTCTATTCCGGAACAACTGTACTTAGTGATTTTCTAGCGAACTCAGTTGAGCTTATGACTTGTACTACCGGTTTTGGGATTGTTGGCTTTTTATAGAAATTTCTGTTTCATATTTTAGTTGTTGGTTGAATTTTGCCATTTATTCAGTAAGTGTTAGGCTTACCTAGTCATAAAGACGAGGTACCATCACAACATCCTACGGAGGAAAATTGGGTCGTGACACTTTTAAGGCTTCGTCAAGCTTCTTTGGTTCGATTTGAGACATAAGTGCGATGTTAGCCTTTTTAATGAGGGCTCCCTTGATTTTCATTCCATCGTTTGGATTTCCTATGATGAATTTCTATGGATATTCAGGTTTACATCTCCATTCATTTGGTCTTGTTTCAGCTGGATGAGTAGTTGACTCCTTCTGAGCTTTAGCATGATCGCTAATAGATTTATTAGTCGACGTTGTAGGTTCATTGCTGCTGTTAGTGGATTTCTTTGGTTCCTAAGATTCATTCGTCTTTGATATGTCTTGATTGATGTCTTCATCACCTGCAATGATTCCTTTCTTGGCCACAGGGTTATTATCATCAAAGTTAACATGAACTGATTCCTCTATACATAATGTACATTTGTTATAAGCTCTAAATGACCTACTGTTATTTGAATAACCAAGAAATATACCTTCGTCACTCTTTGGATTGAACTTACCAAGACTGTCCTTACCATTGTTGTGAATGAAGCATTTGCTTCTGAAGGAATGAAAGTAGCCTATGTTTGGCCTTTTATCATTCCACAGTTCTAATGGAGTCTTTTTTAGAATAGGCCGTATGAGACATCTGTTGAGAATATGGCATGTTGTGCTTGCTTCTGACCAAAAGTGATTTGGTAGAGAGTGTTCTAATATCATTGTTCTGGACATGTCTTGTAAAGTTCTGTTTTTGCGTTCAACCACTCCATTATGTTGAGATGATATAGGGGCTGAGAATTGTGAGTGCATCCTTGATCATTTCATAATTCTTCAAATGATCTGCTCTCAAATTCACCTCCATGATCGCTTTTATGGTTGAAATGAAGTACCATTTTTATCTCTCAATTCTTTTGTAGAAGATCTCAAAGTTTTTCTAAGCTTCATCGATGTGTGATTGAAATATTACCCATATAAAGCGTGAGTAGTCATCAACAATAACAAATGCATATTGTTTACCTCAAATGCTAACAGTTCTAGTAGGTCCAAACAAGTCCATGTGTAGTAGCTGTAGGGGCTTGGTTATGGATACAATATCTTTGGATTTGAAAGAGTTTCTGGTTTGTATTCCAAGTTGGCATGCATCACATACATGGTTCCTAGAGAAATTGAGCTTAGAAAGACCAATGACTAGGTTATTTCTAGAAAGTTTTGCATTTAGGTGCATGCTTGCATGGCCAAGTTTCTTATGCTAAAGCTAGGGGTCCTTAGATATGGATGCCACACAAATGTGACCATCTAAATTTTCAATGCAGTCTAGCATGTGAACATTTTAATACCTTTTTCCAGGAAGAATAATTTTACCTGTCTCATCCTCAATAGCACAACCTGTTTTCTTGAATTTGACTTCATATCCAGAGTCACACAGTTGGCTTATCCTCAGAAGATTATAGTTGAGTCCATCCACAAGATAAACTGTTGTGATATCCCAATTATTATTGAATGGAACTGGAACGATGCCGACGATCTTACCTTTTGAATCACCACCAAATTTGACCTTTCCTCCATTTATTTTTGTACCTTGTTTGAATAGATTCTTGTCGCTCGTCATGTGACTGGAACATGCATTGTCTAGATACCATTTTCCTTTTCGACTTTTCCTATGATGTTCCTGCAAAATAAAATTATTACCTTCCTTTTTGGTTAGTTCTAGTAATATCAGGATTGTTTTTGGGCTTCCAGATCCATCCTGAAATATTTGAGTTACGAAATGTACAAAAAGAATATTTATGTCCACTTCTATTGCAGGAATGACATACAGGAATAGATTTACCATTTGATCTACTGGCAGTGTCGCTAGATCCATTTTCAGCATGTCTTTTTCTAGTTGACTTGTAAGTCGCTTGGTTTGACCTGACAAAGCTGTGACTGGTGGATTTACGCATTATATTGAGTTGCAATTACAATTCTTGAACTTCTTCTTGAATTACGTCTCTTTCGATTTCACAAACCTCAAGTTTAAGTTCCCAAACCTTCTTCTCCCTATCTATTCTCCTGAATTCATTTAGAATCTTTTGAGACTCTTTTAAGGTGAGATCAAGAATGTCTTGTAATTCATTGCTTCTATCACATTCATAAGGTATTACGGGCTAGATTCACCACGTTCCATGAAGCAATTTTCTGTTGTTTCCTTGATGTCGTCATCATAAACATCTTCATCTGTCCAGCAGCCTGAGAACTTGTTCATATTGTTTTCTAATATAGTCATGAAACATAGGTTTGCAATTTTCTCATGCTCTGAAATGTCTTCATCACACCAGCTTCCGAAGGATTTATTTTTGTTAAATCCTCTTGAAACTTTTCTTTTGAGTGGGCATTTGGCTTGTGTATGACCATATTTTCCACATGCATACCATTTTCCATCGTTCTTTTCTTGTTCGTTGTATTGCATTGAGTTTCTTCTGGAGCACATTCTTCCCTTTTTGGTGTTCCTGTATATTCTCATTAGCCCATTCATTGTTTTGGAACCAATGGCTATCTCTTATTCTAGTTCCTCAGCTTCTTATTCATTTTCATCTTCAGATCCTTCGATCGAGGTTTTGAAAGCAATTGTTTTCTTATTTTCTTCCTGTCCTTTTTTTTAGCGATATGTTTTCTCAAAGGCAATGAGATCTCCTTGTAGTTCATCATATGGCAGTTTATCTAGATCTTGAGATTCAAGAGCTACTACCTTTGTTTGCCAAGCAGTAGGTAGACTCCTTTGAATTTTTTGAACTTGTTCACCCCTTGAGTATGGTCTTCCAAAGGCTTTGAGATCTTAAATAATTTTGCAAAATCGAGCAAACATTTCCTCAATAGATTCTCCTTCTCTCGTTTTAAAAAGTTCATAGTCATGGTTAAGCAAATTTATCCTCGTTTCCTTAACTTTGCTTATCCCTTCATAAGCGACTTCCAACTTATCCCACATTTCTTTAGCAGTATGACAACTTGAGATTTTCTCATATTCTTCTCCTCTTGTGGCATTGTATAGAAGATTTCATGCCTTGGCATTAACTTGTACTACTGCCATTTGCTCATCAGAATACTCATCCATATCAATGGGTGCAGTGGATGTTTGTCCGTCTGTTTTCATGTCAGACTTTGCTGCTGGAATTGGATAGTCTCCCTTAGTGATTGCATGTCAAATTTTGACATCATAGGATTTCACATAGATCTCCATGCGAACTTTCCAATGCAAAAAGTGTTGTCCATTAAAGTATGGAGGCCTTTCCTGTGAAGTTCCTTCTTGGAATTGAGCTCCGATGGTTACTTGATTTGACATGATCTTTCTCACTAGCTGTTAAGCAAAATCAAAATGTGAGACCCGCTTTGATTCCAATTGAAAGTGCAAGAGGAGGGGGGTTAATCGTCGATTTTTCTTTCGATAGCTAAGTAGTTGACTAGTTTAATAATTAGTCGACTAGAAATAGATGCGACGTAAAAGCTAAAGAAAGAATGTAAAATGTGGAATTAAATAACACCAAATATTTTTATACTGGTTCGGATTCAATGTGAATCCTACTCCAGTCCCCTTGGGTTAAAAGAGGGTTCTCTTTTCAAAGCTCCTTGAAAACTTCGTACAAGTGTGTTGATGTTATCACGAACACCAACTGCCTTTTTTGTTCTAAGTAAACTCATTGTAATTTTGATACAATTCCTCACAAATATTTTTCTCTCTTTCTTCTCTCTACTAGTTACACAATAAATCACACTCAGATTACAATACTTATTTACAGTAGAACAAAGAGCACAAAGTTGGTTCGATCAAAGTATGTTTCTTCTCTTGGTCGTCTCACTGTATATATACACTTTGAGGGATTTTCTTTTATTCTTGATTGTGGAATATCATGAAAGATTACCGACCCAAGGGAATTGCTCCTTGGAATGAATCGTAGAATGATTCTTTCCAAGAATAAGTGTGGAGCTTCCGTTGATTTGTCTTGACTGGTGGTCTTGATTGAGCTTTCAATCATTGAACAAATCATTCTTTCATTCGAACAACATAAAATAGATTCCTTGATTTCGGAATCAACAACCTTCCTTTAATAAGCGGATGTTCAGTACATAGATATATCAAGCGGATTCTAAGCAATCTCAATCTCCTTTGGTTTTGGTCCTTCCTTCATTATCTTCCTTCGTACGGACTGTTAGATCTTAGATGATCTTTCTTTTCTTTTTCTTTGCTCCTTCTTTCTTGTCTTCCTTCATAGATATTTGACAATCTTCCTTTCCTTTGCTCCTGGAATGTTCCTACAAGCAAAGATATATTATTTTTTATCATTAAAACTTGGATCTAACAAATATTTGGTTCGTATTACTTTGGAGAAGGTGAAGTTGATTCTAGAGAGGCTTCGCACAACTTAGTCTAGACAGAAGAGTTATGCGGACCAGAAGGTTCGCGATGCGGCATTTATGGAGGGTGATAAGGTTTTTCTTAGAGTTTCTCCTTTGAAGGGCGTGATGAAATTTGGGAAAAAGGGCAAGTTGAACCCTCAATATATTGGTCCATTTGAGGTGTTAGAAACTGGTGGTGAGGTGGCCTACAGACTTGCTTTGTCACCCAGCTTATCGGGAATTTATCCAATATTTCATGTTTCAAAAGTGTTATGAGGTTCAGTTATATGTGTTGGATTTCAATTATGTGCAGTTTGATGAGAATATGGCTTATGAATTAGAGCAGGTGCCCATTTTGGATATGCAGGTTCAGAAGTTGAGATCTAAAGATATTGCATCAGTGAAGGTTCAATGGAGAGGTTAATCGTCCGAGGAAGCAACTTGGGAGACTGAGCATAATATGCGGAGTCACTTATCCTCATCTTTTTGACACTCCAAGTATGATTCAAAACTCGTTCGAGGATAAACGTTTGTTTAATAGGGAGACAATGTAATGACCCAGCTGGTTGTTTTGTGTATTTGAGCCCCATTTTCCTATTTGATGCTTCACGTATGCTTGTTTGTTGTTTTATGACTTGCAGGGATTGTTGGTTTGGTTTGTGGAAGGTCTAGGAATAAAATATAAAACTTAGTTCCATTTTTGGAAGTTAAAGTTGTAAGAGTTGACCAAGGCTTGAATTTCAACACCATTGGTGGCAGAGGATGAAACAGGACATTGTTGGGCTTGTTTCACAGTGTTTGAACACCAACATGTCAAGTATGAACATTAAAAACTAGGTGGTTTGACTCAGAAAGTGGTTATACCAGACTAGAAGTTGAAGCATATTGGGATGGACTTCGTGGCAGGCTTACCGCGTACTTTGAGAAAGTTTGATGTCATTTGGTTCATTGTTGATAGTTTACTAAGTTTGTGAACTTTATACCAGTGTTGACTGCTTATACTTCGGAGAGGCTGGCCTAGATTTACATTCGAGAGATAGTCCATTTGCATGATATGCCTATATCTATTGTTTCAGATCGGGATGCTCAGTTCACATCTCACATAGAGAGTTATGCAGTGGGAGTTAGGCATACAAGTTATGCTTAGAACTTCTTTTTACCCACATACTGATGTAAGTTCAAGTAGACCATTTAGATTCTTAAGGAGCTTGTGTGATTCACATTGGAGGTTACTGGGACCAATTCTTGCCCTTGGCAAAGTTTCCTTACAATTATAGTCATCAATCCAGCATTCAGATTGCTATATATGAGGCTTCGTATGGTTGATTGTTATCTTATTGGTTAGTTTGAGCCTGGTGAAGCTAGGTTGTTGAGTACAGATGCGAGATGATTCTGAAAAGGTAAAGTTGATTCACGAGTGACTTCGTACTACTCACAGTAGGCAAAAGAGCTATGCTGACAAGGAGGTTCACGATATGACATTTATGGAGTGTGAGAAGGTACTTTGAAAGTTTCACCCATGAAGGATGAAATGAGGTTTGGGAAGAAAATCAAGTTGAGTCCGAGGTTTATTATCCCATTTGAGGTGTTAGATAGAGTTGGTGAGGTAGCTTATAAGCTGGCTTGCTTCCCCGCCTTTCGGGCGATCATTCGGTAATTTATGTTTCTACGCTTTGACAGCATAATGAAGATAATTCATATGTTTTGGACTTCAACATAGTGAATTTAGATGATAATTTGGCCTATGAAGAAGAGCTGGTAGCTATTTTTGACAAGCAATTGCGGAAACTAAGGTCAAAAGAGATTGCTTCGATAAAATTTCTTTGGAAAGGTCAACCGAACAAGGAGGCCGAGCAAGGAGGCCAGATGGTAAACAGAGCCAGATATGCAGAGAATATATCCACGCCAGTTTTATAGTTCAAATGTTATTTTAAATCTTTTCAAGGAAGAATGTTTGTTTAAGAGGTGATAAACATAATGACCCAACCATATCAAGTTAATGTTGTGACACTAAGAAACGGGAAAGAGCTAGAGGAAGTCCCATCCAAGAAGCAAGTGACTTTTGATGATAAGTAGACCAAAACAAAACTGATCCTACAATTACGAAAGAGGCAGAAAAGGCGGAGGATGAGGTGGCGACAAAGCCACCAAAACCTATAGTTGACAAGCCATCTCCCCCTTTCCCTAAAACATTGTAGAAATGGAAGGATAATGCAGCATATAATTTCATGGATATTTTGAAGCAAGTGCAAATTAATATTATATTGGTAAAAATATGGCAAGAATTACCAAAATATGCAAAGTATATTAGGGATATTGTGGAAAATAAGCACAGGATGATTGAGTTCGAAACCGTTGCACTCGTGGAGGAGTACAATTCGAGAATTCAGAGTAAGCTACCTCCTAAATTGAAGGATCCAAGGAGTTTAAAATCTAAATTTCAATTAGGAAGCATGCAATTGGGCGAGCTATGTGTGATGTTGGAGCAAGCTTAAGATTGATGCCCTTGTTCGTGTTCCAACTGCTAGGTCTGAGAGATCCTCGACCTACTACAGTGGTATTACAATTGGTAGATGGATCCTTAATAATTCCAGAGGGTGTGATTGAAGATGAGTTGATCCAAGTGGGGATGTTCATATTCCCATCTAATTTCATCATCATAGATTACGAGCCTAATCACGAAGTCCTGTTTTATCTTAGGGTGACCATTCCTAGACACTGACTGAGCGATTATTTATGTCCGTGAAGATCAAATGACCATGAGAGTGGGCGACAGAGTAGAGGTTTTCAATGTGTACAGAGAACTCAAATTACAATCTCACTACGAAGACTTGTCCATAAGTATAGTTGTGGATGAAATGCAGCAAGCATAGCACTATACATAATCATGGAAGACCTTTTGAATAGGGCATTGCTAGGTGATAAAAGGAGTGCGAAGATGTGTTAGTAGAAGAGTTAGTGCAAGTTCTCAACACGACATATCAGTATGTCCATGGGTTGAAGATATTTGAGGAAATTTATAGACCTTTGGTTTTGACACCACCAAAACCATCTACTGAGGAGACTCCAGAACTTGATCTAAAGCCTTTACTATCGCACTTATGCTATGCCTACATGGGTACTTCTGAAACTCTATTGGTACTAATCTTATTTGGTCTATCTCATCTGTAGGAAGACAAGCTGTTGCAATTGCTCATAGAGAATAAGCGAGCCATTGGCTGGACCATTATAGATAGGAAATCAGTCCATTATTCTGCATGAATAAGAATATATTGGAAGAAAGACACCAACCGAGTGATGAACAATGAAGAAGGTTAAACCTCATCATGAAGGAAGTGGTGAAGAAGGAGATTATTAGGCAGCTTGATGTTGGGATCATTTTTCCTATCTCTAATCGAAGTTGGGTGAGCCTAGTCCAGTGTTTGCAAAAAAAAGAAGGAATGAATGTTGTGGTGAACGAGCAAAAAGATTTGACATCCACTAGAATGGTGATGGGCCGGAGAGTATACATTAACTACAAAAACCTCAACAAGGCTACACAAAAGGATCGTTTTCTCCTTCCTTCCATTGATTAGTTTTTGGAAAGGCTAGCCATATATGAGTAATATTTTTTCCTTGGCGGTTATTCGGGTTACAATCAAATAGTCATAGCTCCAGTGGATCAGGAGAAAACTACGTTTACTTGTCTTTATGGAACCTTTGCATTTAGAGGATGTCGTTCGGATTATGCAATGCACTGATAAATTTTCAAATGTGTATGATAGCTATTTCAACTAACATGTTGGAGAAATTTTTAGAGGTTTTCATGGATAACTCTCCAGTTTTTGGGTCGTCCTATGATGATTTTCTAAGGAATTTGGCGATCGTGCTATCTCGTTGTGAAGAAACAAACTTAGTGCTCAATTAAAAAAAGTATCACTTCATGGTGCAAGAAGGCATTGTCTTGGGACATAGAGTATCAAAGCACAAGTTTGAAGTAGACAAGGCTAAGGTAGAGGCAATTGAGAGATACCACCACCCATCTCTATGAAGGGCGTCCATAGCTTCTTGGGACACGTAGGTTTCTATGGAAGTTTTATTAAGGTTTTTTCTAAACGTGCTACTCCTTTGTGCTGGTTGGTAGAAAAAGATATGGTGAAGGCATTCTAAGTGAGTGATTGGTGGCTGCACCAATCATCATCGCACTTGATTGGTCTTTACCATTTGAAATGATGTGTGTTGCGAATGACCTCGCTTTTGAAAGAGCGTTGGAGAAGAGAAAGGGGAAGGTGTTTCACTCCATCTATTATGCAAGTAAAACCTTATGATGCCAAGATGAAATACACGACCACCAAAATGGAACTCTTGGCAGTTGTGTGGGCGTTTGATAAATTTCGAGCCTACTTGGTGGGAACTAAATTCATCGTCCACCCTGATTTAGTAGCCATCACATATTTGATTTTCAAGCAAGAATCCAAATCTAGATTAATGAGATGGGTGTAATTGTCACACAAATTTGAATTAGAAATACCATATCGAAAGGGCACAGAGAATTATGTAGCTAATCACTAATCAATGTTAGAGAACCAGGAGCATGTGGAAGAAGAGGGAAAGATTAAGGAAATATTCATAGATGACCAACTCTTTTCCATCACACATGATCCCCCTCCATGATATGCTGGTTATGTGAAATTCATAATGAGTGGAGTAATTTCTCTAGAGCTACCAACTGAGGGGAGGAAGTGGTTCCTATATGATATGAACTTCTACTTTTGGGATATACCATTCTTTTACAGGCTATGTGCCGACCAGTTGATGTGGAGATACTTTTCAAAGAAGGAGGTGGTCCAAATTTTGTATAAGTACCATGCATCAACCTATGGTTGCCACCGTAGGGATGATGGAAAAGCTACTAAGTTATTTCAATCGCAATTCTTCTGGCCAATTCTATTCAAGGATCCTCATGCATTCAAAAAAAGTGTGATCCATGTCAGAGAAGTGGGACCACTACAAGAAGGAATAAAATACCATTAACCAACATCCTGAAAGTTGAGATTTTTAATGTTTGGGGGATTAAATTTCATTAGACCATTTCCATCTTCTCAGGGGAACAAGTATATTTTGCTAGCAGTGGACTATGTCTTAAAGTTGGTAGAAGTGGTCACTCTGCCTACCAATGGCGCAAAGTTGGTGGTCAACTTTCTAAGAAAGAACATCTTCTCGAGGTTCGGAACTCTATGGGATTTAATTAGTGATGAAGGAACACACTTTTT
The DNA here is from genome assembly GCA_002018475.1 of Nicotiana obtusifolia. NCBI lineage: Eukaryota > Viridiplantae > Streptophyta > Magnoliopsida > Solanales > Solanaceae > Nicotiana > Nicotiana obtusifolia. Next base: position 137,049 of record MCJB01003136.1, read on the forward strand.
GAATAAGTTGTTGAATAACCTTATGTTGAAATATAGGGTCCACCATAAATTCACAATTGCATACCACCTTATTGACTAGTAGACAAGTTGAGGTGTAAAACAAAGAGGTAAAGAAAATCTTAGAGAAGATTTGGAGCACTAATAAAAACTGTTGGGCAGTGACATTAGATGACAATTTTTGGGCATATAGAATTACATATAAGATTCTAATTAGGACATCACCGTACAAGCTGGTGTATTGAAAGGCACGTCACTTGCCTGTCAAGCTAAAACATAAAGCTTACTAGGCGGCCAAAAAGTTAAACATAGACATAAAGGCAACTGGTAAGAAGAGACTATTGCAATTGGATGAGTTAGACGAGTTCAACATGCATGCTTATGAGAATGCCAAACTTTTCAATGAAAAAACCAAAAGATGGCGACAAGCACATGCAGCCATGTCACTTTGAGCCAGGTAAAAAGGTGCTCTTATTCGACTCGAGGCTCAAACCCTTCCGTGGCAAGATCAATTCAAGGTGGTCATTTTGGTTTGAGGTGGTGAAATTCACTCCCTATTGTGCAATTAAGTACGAACAACAAATGGTGAAGAGAATTTTTTAGTGAATGGGCAAACAGTTAAGCATTATTAGGGAGGTGACTTTGATCGCAAAAAGACAAAGTTTATACTCACTGATGGCTAGACTGGGATTCTGCATCATGCCACGATGTTAATTAGGTATTTCATGGGAAGAAACCCATAGTTGTTGTAGTTGTACTTCATGTCGCAACATGAAATCAAGCGCTAGTTTAGAGACAACCCAATTTTCTTTTTTTTTTGTAATTTATGCTTTATTTTATTTTTCGACACTTGACGTGTCTCATGAGTTGTGCAGGTGAAAGATAAGGCGTTAAGACTAGATTCGAATCAAGGCTATCAAGATATAAGGCTACAAGTAAAAAGATATAGAAGACAACCTCCATAGGAATCATTGTAGGTCCTCACATTGCGAGAGACCTGGGCGTCCCTAAGGAAGCCTCAATTTTTTGGAGGCAGTGGATCACAGAAATCACGAGCATTGTTGCGATAGAATATTAGTTCTCGTGTAGGGACCTCAAGTCGCGAGCATCCCCTGCGAGCCAAGGTCGGTCGGAATAAAACACATAAACCCTTCCCCTTCTTCCCTATTTTTGTTTAACCACACCCAACCCTTGTTCTTTCCTTAACTCTTCTCTCTCGCTCCCTCATCACCTCTATACCAGTTCCCCTTGCACGAACAATCGAGATAAGTTCATCTTTCATCTATCTTCTCTCTTCTCTCGTCTCTCTCTTATAACAGTCCATCCCCAGCCCCTCTAGATTAGTTTTGTTTTGTTTCTTGTGTGTTTGTGTTAGTAGTTTAAAAAAGGATCATAGGCAAGTTGGGTGATATTGTCACGCCCCAAACCTGAGGAGGGGAGACCAACTACCGATGCCTCACTTGACCGAGTGTACCAACCTAAAATCACATAACCAGGAGATACAAATCATTTGGGGCCGACTAGGCCACAACACAATCTGAAGACAGGAAAGATATAACAACATCGATAGGTGGAAAACCCAAAACACACACACACACACACATAAATAAGGCCAAATATGTCTAAGGTCGAAAAGGCCACAATAGACGTCAACATAACATCATCAAGGCTGGCAAGGCCATGCGGAACATAGTAAACATACAATAATCAATATACAAGCCTTAAGAGTACAACACTTGTTAGATGGTCGGGATAAGGCCCCAACCTACCCCTAATATATATACACATAATGACAAAACATCCAGACTCGTCTAACTCCAGGATACATGGATCTTACCGATTAACCGTTGAACACGAGCAACCACCTACTTGGAAGGCCTGTCAGACTCTCTACCTAGAGCCGCTACATGAAATGTAGTGCCCCAACAAAAGAGGCATTAAGTACAAAAAGAATGTACTGAGTATGTAAGGCATGAATAACATATGAAAGAATCAATAAGTACATAAGAGTGCAAGGAATAACCTGGCTGTACATATGCGACATAGGGCTATCCCTGTCTGAGTATAGCTCAAGCGGTATACACACACACACACACACAGACACACACACCTACATACAATAGTAACGTCCCTAATTGTTGTTGACGATCAATTTTGACCCTCCTTTTAAAAATTAATTTATTTACACTTATTAATTTTCGATAAGTATGGTTAAGATATTTCTAATTAATAATACCTATTTTAAGTAATTAATGGTGTTAATTAATAATTTGGTCATTATATTTAATAATATTATCTTTACTATTTTACCATCTTTTTAAAACAATTAAAATAATTTTTTTATTCATTGTATAGGTTTATAATTAATTTAATAAGCTATTTCTTAATTTTTAGTTAATTAACCTACTATTTCAAATTATTTGAAATTAATATCATAATTTAATAAAGAAAGCATTTTTATAAATAATTAAATAATTACGTTAATTAGTAGTGTATATTATGATTATAATTTATATTATATTTTATTGAAATTAATTAAGTTTAATTAAATTAGTTTTAAAGAGGTTAAAGATTGAATGACTGTAATTGAAATTGCACTGCTAAATACAAATTGGTCATCTCTTAAATTGAAATTAGCCCAAAATGTTTGGCCCGATTCACATCTGACCTAGTCAAAACGAACCCTCCCCCTCCTCCCAATCCATCTTGGCAATCCATGCCACCCTCCCTGAGCCAATCAAACTTTGTTGCGTCACTTGTCTTCAATACTCACATAAGAAGCACACACCCATCTAAGCCGTTAATCCATTTGATCAACGGCTAATATTTTATCTCAATTTTCCTTTAATTTTATCGCTAGCCAGATCCAATCTCCGCCATTGATACACAAAGATCTAACGGCTCACATATTCCCTCAGGAAAATCTTATAAGACCCGAATTATCTAGGTCGTTGTAGATCTTTCCCTTCCACTTAACCTAGAAACCAGCCAGGTCCACCCCCAAAATCCTAAGTCATTCTCCTAAGACCCAACCGCCACCCTTTTCCCCTTTTCTCTCTTTTCGCTCCACTCACATCACCATGCCTGTCGTGAAAACTTTGCACAAATTCTTCTGTCTGTCATGCCCACGATCCCTGCTGAGCTCTTTCCTATTTCCGTCTTTAGGATTCAAACGCCCAAATCCGAAAAATCCTAGCTTATGCATGAAATATCAAATCCCCGGATTTCTCTTGCGTTATGATTAATCGAAGCATACACGGCTTCTTCTCAGTCTCATATTGAAGATTCTATACTCAGAGGTCAAATGCAGTGACCTTTGAGTTCTCGAGCTTTGTCCGCTGATTTAGCCTTCAACGGTCAGCCTTCCCCACTCAGGTAAATCTTCTCATGATTTTTGCCTCTAATTTCTTTGATTTTCACTCATTTTCTTGCATCATCTAATTTTCGTCACTCTCCACTATAACTTTTTGAATCTGTTGAAACCCTAAGGCATTGAATTCAACTATACATTGGGGCTTTCAATGCTCTCACCTAACTGAGAAGAAATACACGAAAAAACAACATAATACAGAGCTTTTAGTTTATAGTTTCAAAAAGTCTAGGTTTTAATTGATTTCTTATCTATTCCTTTTCCAGTTTTGAGTTCTGGTGATTGTTTGAGCTCTGAGTTCCTAAACGGCTTAAAACAAAATCTTCGTGTGATTTGTTGCTCAAAGGAAGGGCAGTGATCTTCGACCTTTATTTCTTTTGAGTGTTTAGTTGAATTCATGCCCACTCTCTTGTCTTCTATTATTTAGTTCTGCTCATAATATATTGTTATTAATTATTGTTGATCATTTCTGCTTGTAATGTATTGTTATTAGTTCATATTTGACATTACTGTTTTAGTACTATCTTCCTTTGTAATTAGGAGTTAAAACTAACACTAGTCGATCACTTGTAATCTCAATGAATGTATGATGTGTGATTAGGAAAGAGCCTTACTAGCTATGTGCATTTGTTTTGACATGTATACCTCACTAATGACCTTTGATCATGGCTTTGTTACTCACGCTACTAGTCTTTACTTAGTATAACTTGTGGACTTGCTTTTAGGTGCTTAAGGCTAACCACCTAATAAACTAAATTCAAGAGAGGGATATGAACCTTTAATGATCGTGCACATCTGTTTTGGCCTTATACTTCCATAATAATTTTGCCATGACTATTGTGTTTGTTTTGTTAGCCTTCATCTTAGTGACTATTTGTTGATTAGTATCATGCTTCTGAAGTTATTTTCTTGACAGGCTTAATTATAGTAGTCATGAATGCTTAAGGGGCAAATATCAGGTTATCATCATATTCTTAAAGTGTACTAGTTTGTGATATCTGAGTTGACCTCTTCCTTCTAATGTGCCTCTGTGATTCTATAACTCGGAAAGATCCTTGTGATGATTTTTTTTAAACCTTCATGAATATGTTATCATATATTGAATTCCATTATATAAACATGTTATTAATCAACTGGATTAGTATCTGCTGAGCCTTTGCACTTGTTCTTATGTGTATTCTGGCAGCTGTTATTCACCTAATCCATGCTATGCTTTAGGAACCTGATTAACTTATATCTGTGATGTTAAGATTCATTTGTTGTTCTAGGGTGCTAAATTGAACTTCATCGTGATTAATTTCATACTTAACCTGCGCACAACTAAAGCATGATTACTCAATGTGAACAGTATGTTATTCTCAACTCCTATAATTAGACTGATGATCTGAGCCACATGGCATCTGTCACTCTATTTTATTTGTAGTCTTGCCTTCCTAAAAAAATATTTCATATGTGTTCCTGTACATCATCTCTTTGGCTTTCTGTGCTCTATCCTGCTTTTAAACAAAGTTCTTGCTTATCTATCACACTCTGGCCTATGTTTCCATGTTGTACTATCACATAGAGGACAGAGAACCTTGATAAACCCCTACATGTTGACTGATACTGACTAATAGGCTCAAATGAACCTTCTGTCAGTTCCCATAAATGTTTTATCAGATTTATGAACTTCACTGTATGAGATAATGCCTCAAAATAACAGGATTAAGCTCTAACAAACCTCTGCACTGTAGCTTTGTCTGCTGCTATCCATTTAGTTCAAGTTATGCCTAGAAACCAGATTAAAATTTGCACCTGCTATAGTTGAATACCATCTGATAGAATCAAGTGTTGTAGAAATTCATTATGACAGACTAAACTCCGTAGCTTAAATCGGAATATGCTTTCTTAGTATAAACTTCCACTATTCTGGACCACTATAAGGACATTGTTAGTATAAACCCATGTTGTTTGGTACAGAGTCACATTGTAATATTATAATTTTGTTAGAATATAACATATACATATTTAAAGGTCATCCATTGTAAGTTTTGTACTCCTCCCTGTCTTAGAAGGGAATTGCTGCTTGTATATCATGTTTGTGATTGTGCTTCCATATTACTGAAACCTACTAAGTTTATTGCAGTTACTCATGGACTTAGGAGGCCCCCTTTGATGTTTATCTACCCTGTTTGAATGTAGGACTATACATTTAACTCTTAACCAACTTAGGTGGAATGAAAAAATCTCTTTAGAGGCTACTTATTAATGTATTTGCCTGCTCCTGCCTTTTAAGAACTTTGAAGTGGACCGTTAACTTCTCATACTTAGTGAGGAGTGGAGTGTTATTAGATTCCCTCTAAGTATATACACATGACTAAGTACATGATCACATCTAATGATTTTCATAAGCATGAACCTGCTAGTAGGATTATTAAGGCTGACATATCTGATACCTTCTATACTCCTTTGAACCGCATGACTTACTTATTCTGAATTCTTATATAAATGTGTTGTTGTGTTCCCATTGCTTTCCAGCACCTATCTGATCCTGTTGAGTACTCTTAGGCCTAATAAGGTATATGACAATGTATGCTTGTGTGCAAACTATGACAAATTTGATGATGTTTTGGTGTTCTAAATAGTTATTTGTAAACAAATACCTCTCTTTTTGTATAGTCACCACTGTGGTATTGGGGTTTACATTGAGTGCCTCATTCGCACATAAACATGCAGAGAAGTGTAAGTGTGAGTAGCTAGGGGTATTTGGGAGTAGAATTTAGTTCCTAGTTGAACTACTCTCCCTGATACAAGCACTACTCGGGGTCCTTGAGAAGCTTGTGAACATTAAGTGTCAGGGATCCAAAGGGTATCTCGGCCATGAACGAAACTTTTCCCTAAGCCTTTAATATATTGACATTTACTAATCTCTTTAGTTTTAGTGTTTAATAGAAATAAAGGTTTTCACTGTGAATTGCTCTACGATATGTGACTTCATATTAATTTTGCATTCTTGATTACTATTGATTGTTACAATTTATCTTGGGCCTATATTGGTGTCGCTATGTTTAATTAGCATATTGGGCTACATATTTAATGACTTTCTCTTTCTTTTTGTACATGTGTTTAAATTGGCCTGCCGAGTTCTCAAAGAACTCAAGCTCAAATTCTTTGCCTGAATCTGGGAGTCATCAGAGCTACTGTTGTTTGTCTTCGCTATCTGCTGGGTCTAATTTTCTTCAAGCCCAAACCAAGAGTCCATCTCTTTCCTCTGTTGCTTTTAATTATTTATCGTTGTTTGTTGTGTATCCAACACTAATGATATTGATTGAATGCTTTTCTTCCAGTTCTTAGATTTATATTCACAACATAGGCAATCCTTAAAGAACGAAGAGCAGTACCGCGACTTAGTAGTAATTCATTTTAATTGTTAATCACTTTTATTATTCAACTTCCGCTATTATTTTCACTAACGATTTCCATGAAGTTTTAAAACTAAGACAAATTTGCTCAGTCAACAACCTTCTCTTTTTAAAACAAGCAGAAACAGAAACAAATCAGAAATAATTTCCAAAAGCTGGCTATTTCTGCAGATCAAATATTGCTGCAATTAAGGACTTTTTAAATGGTTTGAATTCGAGTACAAAATTTGAGAATCAATCTTCAAAGTATACCTAAGGCCTACTTCTTTAACAACCTTTACTTTACGAGAATTATACAAGTAGTCATACCATTTTAAAAGATGAAGTATTTTAAAACTTAGCCATATTTTACAAAGCTTGCAAATATAAACACTATAGATATACTTCCAAAATTCTTTCAATTATGTAGACTTTTCTCAAAGACTTTTATAAGTGAAACCCATATCCTCTTTTAAAAGTACATATATTACCTCCCTTTCAAAACGATAAGTTTTAAAACGTGATATAAGGTAAGTCATACACATTAAGCACTAACTAGAATATAGATATCTAATTCCTTAAACCTAGTCTAAGTCCTATGGAGCTACCTCAAGCAGATTTTAGGGGGTTCCTAACACCTTCCCCTTAGAAGAACAAGAATCCTTACCCAAATCTCATCGGTTAGCAGACTAATTAGATAATAATCTAATAACCAAAGCAGGTACCCTAGTATACTTTTAAATATTAAGTGGCGACTCTCTTTTATCATCAACGGAAAAACCACTAGTTGAATCTAGTTTTGACTCGTACAAAATAAGGTGCAACAATATGGCAACTCTACTGGGGATTCACATTTAGGTTCTGGTCTTAGCAGATTTAGACTGGATTTGGAATTTAGGAATGTTTGTATACTGCTTTAACTATGTTTAATTTGCAACTATGTGCTTACCTGCCTTGCTTGCTCATTATGTACTTATCTGCTTGCTTCAATATTATTATTAACATCCCTCTATCTGTTACCGCTTTTTATATACTGTCATTCACACTCTTTCCTATCGAGTCTTGGCCGTATACTATCAACACATAATGGCGCGCGAGGGTGTCTTTTACACTCCTCTGAACCTTTTTTCAAAATTCTTTAGTTTCAGAGAATGGCTTTGTCAGGTCAACTGACATAACTTCTCGTAGTATTTAGTCCAACTCAAAGTTAGGAAGCACTCTACCCTAGCAAACATAGGCCATATTGCATAAACCTTAGGTGAGTTGGTCCTTGGCATCGACACACAATTAGGAAAATCACCCTAATGTCAACGAGTCATGCACCCAATGACATGACCTTTGTGGAAAGACGAACTAATCATGACGAGACACTAAAGATCTGAAGCAAACACTTATCAAACCCTTTTATCTACCCTCATTAGAAATGAAAATCAACTAGAATATTCTCGAAATCAATATGGTAATGGGAGCACCCCACAAGCTAAAGAAATAGTGGAAGAACATCCGTCGAGAGCATGGAGATGAAATCAGGATGCACCTAGGAGCATTGACTGCCTTACCGAACATCTGGGCCGACAGGGTGCTTACCTGCTTGTTGATGGAATTCTGGGATCCAACCAAAGTGGTTTTCATGTTTGTTGACTGTGAGTTGGTGCCAACATTGGAAGAAGTTACCAGCTTCACCAAAGCTTCCATTTATAAGGAGGAAGCCAATACTACCGGTCACCATGCCCGGCTACAGGATTCTCGATGCTTTAGGTTTGGCGGGTAGTTGGAGTTTGAGGAACATTGAAGATGGATGGGTAAGCCTGGACCAATTGTTCGATAGGTTTGGACATCGAGATAGCTACAAATGGTACTTAGGAGAGTTTGAGTATGATCAAGCAACTTGGGAAAGTCTCGAACCCATAACCTTCTCATTGGCGCTACTAGGAATGCTGGATTTCCAGAAAAGGAGAGGACGGATCACTATCAACTTGCTTCCTGTGGTCTTGGCAACATTCCGAGGCAACCTCCAAGCCACCTTGGTACCCATGGTCTTAGTAGAAATTCTTATAGCATTATCAGCACGTTCCTGGGGGTACGATTTCTTCACGGGCTGCAACGTTTTGCTCCAAATATGGGTCATAGAGCACTTCTTTCAACGAGAAGCCACAATTGACTACTTTGTGGGCGTTAGCAACACGATTTGAAGCCACAGTGAGAGGATGAGGCATTGAATCTCCCAGCACGGACAACAAGAATGGAGAGAGATGCTGACCAACCTAAGTGAAGAATGGATAAATTGGAAGTTGTCATGGCTGAGCGGCATGGCAATTCTAAGGACTCCCTAGAAATATTTCATCGAGTTGAAAGGACTCGAGGGAATCCAGCCATATGCACCCCTACAAGCTCTCAGGCAGTTCAGGTTGATTCAGGATATACCACTTTGGACGAGGATGGCACTGTATGAAGACGAGTATAATGGGCAGATCCCGATACCGAGATAAGGAGGCTTTAGGAGGAGTGGAACGATCTAATCACAATGCCAATGGGTCAGAATTCATTGTGCACTCCAGAATACAATGTCTGGATCAATGAAGAATATAAGCTAGCTCGACCAAGCCGGGAGGGAATAGCCTGGCTAGAAGATACAGTGGCGGCTTTGCAAATCTATTATGAGATTTTTCCGCACTACCTCGTGACTATCTTCATGCACCGTTACGTGGTCCAAGGATCAATTGATCATATGCTGCCACCTACCGAGGATGATGACCAAGTAGCTAAGTGTATACAAATTGAGTCTGAGATAGAACCAGAAGAAGACCCAGAGGAAGAGCCTGTGTTCAATGATGATGAAGAGTTTGAAGAAGACCCAGAAGATGAACCAAAAGAAGAAGAAGAAGAAGAAGAAGAAGAAGAAGAAGAAGAAGAAGAAGAAGAAGAAGAAGAAGAAGCAGAAGGAGGAGGAGGAGGAGGAGGAGAAGAAGAAGAAGAAGAAGAAGAGGAAGAAATGGGAAAGATTCAGGGGATGGTTATTAGAATCTGATTGATTATACCCATTTTCCCATCTTGTATCTTTTATCTCGAACCCTTCCATTTCCGTAAGGGCGAGTTTGTTGAGCCCATCTAATCTTATGAGTGTTGAAAACAATGCTGCAACCTTTGCTCCCACCTTTTTCAATCCAAATATTATTTATGGAAACCAAAATTCGCTTCGGATCTGGATGTGTCGAATCTAATTATTTTTCAAATATTCGCAATTTAGGCCTACCTCCGGCAGAAAGAGGTCCCCTGAACTTTAGGAAACGCGCTTTCTTAAATATGTGAACTAACTGCTCTATGTGCCTATATTTGTGCAAACACTGAAACTAACTTCTGTTCTTTGTCTTTTTCTTTTACTTTTGTTTTATTGTATTACCTTATTCTTATTATTCCCATAAAGAAATGAAGTTGGTTTTTATTGACCCAAAACTGGCAGAACCACCATACAACTTGAGGAAACAAGTGAAGAACCTTCAAGTCACTCGAGGGAGAAAAAGTCAAGATTATGAGGAATTTACTATTAACGAGCTCGAAACACAGACCTAAATTATGCTCGCTAATCAAATATAGTATAGTATAATATCGTATCCACAGGTATTGGATTTAAACAGTGTTCTCGTAGTTTCTAGGTTAGTTGCTATCCAAGATGATCAACAATTGAGATTTATATGATTTCTAACTAAAATTAACTAAGAATGTTATGCTATTGACTTATGAAAATTGAAGCAAGGAATAAGCAAAGAAGATTATCAATGGGAGAAAATAGGGTTTTGATAGGATAGGTGCAAGATAATTGTTTGGGATCTAACTCTAGATAATTCACTTCTAATGTTCAAGTGAGTCTCTCGAACTCACTCAATTATTAGTTCAATCGTGCAGCAAAACTTCTCTCTCGATTAAGTCTTAACCTCACAAGATGAACCAATTTAAGCACGTGAAGATATGCAAGAATGCGTAGTGGACTGGTCTTTAGGAGAACCTCTCTCGATTATCCTCCTAACTAGGCTTAATCAATGATTAAAATAGCCTCTTTCGATTACTAAGAAGAACTAATGAACTCAACCAACAATATAATGCAAAGATATCACAAGTTATGCCTCTCCGGATTACATGAACTAGTGAATATAGATGCTACAATTAAATCATCCGAAAACGCTTCAATACATAAAACTAGAGTTATAATCCACGAACAATCATCAATATACTAAATCCATCAAACCCTAAAGAGAAGTACTCCATAGACATGGAGCAATACATCACAAATATAATTAAAGTATAGGAAAACATAAATTCGATCCAAACACGGGTCTTGAGTGAGGCAGGAATGATGAAATCCTTGTGCTTTTGCTTCTTCTAACTCCTCCTTAGCTTCCTTAGGTCTAAGGTATGTCAAAATTCCAGAAATAACGTTTTTCCATGTATATATACCAAATAGGGTAGGGCCTAATGACGCCACCTTCTCCTAGCCGAAATAGGATTTTCACTCTGTAAAAATTACACAGGCGCGCCGCATGGGGCGACGCGCCATGTGGAGCATTAGTGAGGAAATCCACAGAGCTAAACATCTGTCAGGAAGTAGGAAATAGGCAGTTGCGGCACCCCATGCGCCGCGGCATTGAGGTTTTCTTTGAGTACGGCTCAAACTTTGATTTTTCAGTTCCAGACATGGTCCTCGACCCCCGAACACGATCTTAGCTTAATTCCTTGAGCTTTTGCTCAGGCTTCAAAGCTCGAGATAGCTAGAATACATTCCATAACATCTACATAGCTGGGAATCACTCCTACAAGGCATAAAACACAAAATAAGTGCAAAGCACTACCAATTAAAGCTCAAACACAAATAAGTGCAGTGAATTAGAGTGCAATAAGTGACTTAAATATGAGATTATAGCCTACCATCAACACCCCACACTTAAACCATTGCTTGTCCTCGAGCAATAAAACTACATTTCATATAGACAAAACCTTTTTCAATAACTCTCTTAACTCATCACACCAAGAATATTTAAAACAGATTAAGCACAATACTGCAACATCCTCGCCTCAAGATTGACTAAAAAACACCACGCATTTTTCATAACCCGCTCACTTACCTTAACACAGAGGTCAACGACATTATCTTTCCCTCATGAATTAAGTGCCCTCACACAACAATAGAGAGTAATTCCACACACAATAAAATTTAAGAACAATTAGGAACTCAAGATAGAAAGAATTCACTCACTCTCAGAAATAACATTCATATGCCACAAAAAAACGTACCATAGGCTTTCCCGTAGTGTACTACTCTACTAATTAAGCTCATTCAGTCAAGGATCAAGTAGGACTTTAATCAGTTGTAATGTAGGCTGCAGGATGGGTAGGATATATTTGGATATAAGAGTGACTACACCTCCCTAAGCACTTTAATACATACAACTAACCATTCAAAACCCCACACTTATGTCAAGCCATAACTCCACCTTCACATCAATATACATTAACTCCCTACTTCTTTAAGCACAATTACATCAAGTAACCACTATCAAGGAATATTTTTTTTCACAATCATACGCTTATTTTTTTCCTTTCTTTTTCAATTCAAGTGGCTCTTACTTTTTCAAAACATTGCACCCTTCTCCTTATTTCAGTAATTTCACTCAAAAGCCAAACTAACCACCCCACACTTCAACTTTTACAAAATTCATAACAAATTCAAGTGCTCACGAGAGGACGAGGTTCAAATAGATGGTCAATTCAAACAAATGAGTAAGGCTTGAAATGTGGTTGCAAAAGAAACAGGGTTACAGGCTCAATGGGGTTAACCAAGATACATAACAATTAGGTTGGTAAACATATTATTGTCTCAACAAAGAAATGTCGATATCACTTCCAAGACTGAATAAAATTACTATTTCACTTTGCTAACACACGGGGCAAGTTCTAGACATCAAATGCAATGCACAGAATAACACAAGACCTCACTCACACATGGAACATAACTCACTCAGGATCGGACAATCAAGACACTTTAGTCAACGCAGTTAAGCAAAGTTAAGATCATACAATTTAAGGTACGTATACAAGAGTCAAAAACTGAGCGTAAGTGTCACAACTAAAGAACTTACTATTCTCAAGGCATAATAAAGTCAAGAGATATTGCTTTCAACTCAAATCACAGCACAAGATTTCCTACTCCTAGAAAAAATAAAACTAACTACACCCGGTTCAAATAAAACCCTTGGACCGCGGCACAAAGAAAAGTCAAGGGGGGATTATTACACTACCTAACGTAAGAAAATATTTTTGTCCTTTTCTTTCGAATTTTATCCCTCAAGAAACCTGTCGATGATATCTATTGTCTAGAAAAATCAAAAAATTTAAAATTTTTATGATTTATTTTTTTCTATAAACTAACAAACAAAAAGAATACTAATATACATACATACATTCATACAAATATCCCCCACCCCACACTTCAAGTTGTGGCATGTCTTCATGATCCACAATTAAAAAGCATAAGGTAAAGGAAACTTCCCTGAACATCTAGTATGGGTCTGAGTCGAAGTCAGGCTCTATCCCTCACGCCCGAACTAATGGACACATCCATGCAGACAGCTTCTTCTCAGCCTTCTTGGGGTACATCCCACACTTATCTTTCTCACTCATACGTATCCTTCTCTTTCGAGCCCTTCAGTTTCCACTCAACACTTGCAGCTGGTTTTTCCTTTTGTGCCCCCTTTTCTACATCCATCTTAATAGCCACAGTCTCCTCACCCACTCTAAGCATGAGTTTTTACTCATGTATATCCAATATCGCTCTACCCGTTGCTAAGAATGGTCTTCCTAAGATAAGGGAGACCTCCTTGTTTTTCTCCATTTTCACCACTATAAAATCCACAGGAAATACAAACTTATCCACCCGAACTAATGCATCTTCCACTATCCCCTCGGGTATTAAAGTCGTTTGGTTTGCCAGTTGCAATGATATTGGTGCAGACCTTATCTCTCCAATCTCCTTCTCCAGTTTCCTGTAAATAGATAGAGACATTAAATTAATCGAGGCACCATAATCATATAATGATTTATCAAAATGAATATTTTCTACAGAGCAAGGTATAGTAAAAATCCCTAGATCTCCACACTTTTGTGGGAGTTTGTTTTGCAATATCGTACTGCAATGCTCTGTGAGCTTGACCACTGAGGTCTTTTCTATCTTCCTCTTCTTTGTGAGGATCTCCTTCAAGAATTTGGCATAAGCAGGAATTTGTGAGAGCACTTCTATGAATGGTAAGTTTACATGAAGCTGTTTCAGCACATCCAGAAATCTCCCAAACTGCTTGTCCAACTTTTCTCTATATAGCTTTTGAGGGAAAGGTAAACCAGGCATATGCTCTCTCTCTTCATGTTCCTCCCTTCTCGAAGTTTCTCCCTTCTTCTTTTTCTTAGCTTTCATCTGGCCCTTCTTCTTTTTATCAACATCATTCTTCAGCTGCTCCCCACTTTCTTTTTCAAGTTTCACATCATTTTGGATTGCTGTGGGATCTTTCAATACTTGCCCACTTCTTAAAGTTACAGCATTCGCTGTTTCTTTGAGATTTCTCTCAGTATCAGCGGAGAGCTTTCCTGGAGCCCTTTCAGATAATATTTTTGCAATATGTCCCGCTTGTATCTCCAAGTTTCGAAAAGATATGCCCAACTCCTGCTCTATGGGCGTCCAACCTCACATCTGTTTTGATTATGAAAGCCTTCATTAGATCCTCTAGACCAGGCTGAATGGGCTATTGAGGCTGAAATTGTTGCCTCTACTGATTTTGGTATGCTGGAGCTCCTTGTCCCTGGGGTCAAGAGTTATTTTGTTGCCATGCATTCGCGGTACCCCAGGTGAACTCCTTGAAAAAACGGGGTGCCTCTTACCAATTACATTAAAATTGTAGTTTCCCACAGCATTCACTTCCTCAGTTGAGGCTCGACACTCATGAGTAGGGTGTCCTCTTCCACATATATCACACGCTACATGAGCCTCATTTTGTATCGAAGCTAAGGTCATCTTTCATATTTCCTTAGTCAAAGCATCAAGTTGTACCTGCACAGATGTAGTAGCATCAACTTGGTGAACACCAGTTGATCTTCTTTCAGCACTCTCAGAGGGCCACTGATTAGCATCTTCAGATAACTAATCAAGAATAGTAACTATCTCCTCTAGAGTTTTCTTCACCAACAAGCCTCCAACTGTATTGCTCAATGTTCTACGTGAGGCCGGTGTCAATCCATCCCAAAAGTCCTGGAGTTGCATCCAGAGTTCAATTCCACTATGTTGACATTTTCTAACGATCTCCTTAAACCTCTCCCACGCTTCAAAAATAGTTCCAGTCTCTTTCAGGTAGAATTTATGGATTTCCCTTTTAAACATGCCCGTTTTAGCTGAGGAGAATATGTATCAAGGAATTTTCTGATCATCTCCTCCCATGTTCTAATCAATCGCGTGGGTAAGCTTTGAAGCCACTGTTTTGCATTATCTTTGAGTGTGAAGTGGAATGCCCTTAAGTATACTGCATCTCGTCACACACCATTGTATTGAAAGGTGTTCCTAATCTCCTCAAAGTCCATCAAATGTGTATTTGGATCTTCGTTTATCTCCCCTCTGAAGACACAGAAATTCTGAAGAGTTTGAAGCAACCCTTGCTTCAATTCGAAATTGTTAGCTGCAATTGGAAGTGGTCTAACACTTGATAATCCTTGATTGTAGACCGGTCTAGCATAATCGCCCATAGGACTCCCAGGGATGGGAGCTATATTTCTGAACTAGTCTGCAGCCAAGGGTTGATTCCGAGCAATTCTCTGACTCCTCTCTTCTACATAGATAATATGTGCATCTCTAATAGCTGCTTCCTCAGCATCCCGTGCAGCTTTTTCTTGTTGTTGTGCTGCTCTCTTGCAGCCAAATCTACATTATCATCACCGTTTCCAGCCAAGTATCTTTGGTTGAGGACTGCCCAACCTTTTCTAACGTCTCAGTGAGATTTCTTTCCTTCCTCAGCTGTCGCAGTTATTTTTCTATCTCTGGCTTGTATGGTCACACTTCTTTCGCAGAAGCTCGAGTCATCCATCAATCTAACCCTGTAGCATGCGCACAATCAACGAACACCAAACGAAAAAAGAGAAAAATCGAAATAAAAAGAAATTTTTTTTGTGAATTAGCACTAAAAACTATTTCAAACACTATTGATTGCCTATCCCCGGCAACGGTGCCAAAATTTGACGAGCTCGAAACACACACCTAAATTATGCTTGCTAATCAAATATAGTATAGTATAATATCGTATCCATGGGTATTTAATTTAAATAGTGTCTTGTAGTTTCTAGCTTAGTTGCTATCCAAGAGGATCAACAATTAAGATTTTGTATAATTTCTAAGTAAAATTAACTAAGAATCTTAAGCTATTGACTAATGACAATTGAAGCAACGAATAAGCAAAGAAGATTATCAATGGGAGAAGATAGGGTTTTGATAGGATAGGTGCAAGATAACTGTTTGGGATCTAACTCTAGATAATTCACTTCTAATGTTCAAGTGAGTCTCTCGAATTCACTCAATTATTAGTTCAAACGTTCAAAAAAAGTTCCTCTCTCGATTAAGTCTTAACCTCACAAGATGAACCAATTTAAGCGCGTGAAAATATGCAAGAATGCGTAGTGGACTGGTCTTTAGGAGAACCTCTCTCGATTATCCTCCTAACTAGGTTTAATCAATGATTCATGTAGCCTCTTTCGATTACTAAGAAGAACTAATGAACTAAACCAACAATATAATGCAAAGATATCACAAGTTATGCCTCTCTGGGTTACATGAACTAGTGAATATAGATGCAACAATTAAATCATCCGAAAACGCTTCAATACATAAAACTAGAGTTATAATCCACGAACAATCATCAATAAACCAAATGCATCAAACTCTAAAAAGAACTAATCCATAGACATGGAACAATTCATCACAAATATAATTAAAATATAGGAAAATATAAATTCGATCCAAACTCGGGTCTTGAGTGAGGAAGAAATGATGAATCCTTGTGCTTTTGCTTCTTGCAACTCCTCCTTAGCTTCCTTAGGTCTAAAGTATGTCCAAAGTCTAGAAAATAATATTTTTCCATATATTTATACCAAGTATGGTCGGGCCCAGACGAAACCACCTTCTCCTAGCCGAAATAGGATTTTCACTTTATAAAAATTACACAGGCGTGTCGCATAGGCGGCGCGCCATGCGGGGCATTAGTGGGAAAATCCAGAGAGCTAAACATCTATCAGGCTGCAGGAAATAGGCTGCAGTGGCGCCCCACGCGCCGCGGCAGTGAGGTTTTCTTAGATTACGGCTCAAACTTCAATTTTTGACTTCAATACTTGGTCCTCGACCCCCGAACACGATCCCGGCTTAATCTCTTGGGCTTTTATCAGACTTCAAAGCTCCAAATAGCTTGAATACATTCCATAACATCTACATATCTTGGAATCACTCCCACAAGGCATAAAATACACAATAACTGCAAAACACTACCAATTAAAGCTCAAACACAAATAAAATGCAGTGAATTCGAGTGAAATAAGTGACTAAAACACGTGATTATGGCCTACCATCATGTATACACCCTGATGTGGACATGCCGAAAGGGTGCAAGCCTCCGAAGTTTGATATCTTTGATGGGACAGATGATCCCCATGAACACTTAAGAGCCTACTGCGGAAAGCTAGTTGGAGTAGGAAGAAACAAGAAGTTGAGAATAAAGCTATTCATAAAGAGTTTGACAGAGGAGGCAATTTCTTGGTACACTCTCCAAGATCCTAGGAATTGGAGGAGGGGCAGGATATGGCAGAAGGTTTCATAAATCGTTTTTGGTTCAATACCAAAATTACCCCTGATAGGTTCGCCCTGGTAAACTTGCAGAAGAAGCCGTCAGAATCATTTCAAAAGTATGCACGTCGATGGAGGGCGGAGACCGCCAGAGAACAACCTATGCTAGATGACAGTGATGTGACTAAGTACTTCATCAGGGCTCAGGAAGGAATCTATTTTGAGAAAATGATGGGCATGATGGGGCAGAAATTCCCTGAACTTGTTAAAATGGGAGACTTTTTAGAGGAAGGTATAAAGTCTGGCAAGGTACAATCTATGGACACATTGGAAGCGGCTAGCAACGCAATCCAATCCGGTTCAATAGGCAACGGAAATAAGAAAAAGGAAGAGGTATCAGCAATCATTCCCTATTACCAGTCCAATCCACACCATGGAAACAACTCTTACTCTCCAAATACCCATTCCCCACAACCACTTACTTATGCTCCAGTATATAACACACAACCATACTATAATCCCCAACCTCAATATAACCCACCTCGCGCCCATACTAATCCAAATCCACCACGGCCATATGCTCCAGTTCAAACTACCACTCATCGAAACTGACCCACCTATGCACCCTGACCTTCCCTAAATTTTGAAGAAAGAGGTCCCAGAAGCTACACCTTGATTGCTGAGCCTTTGGCTCAATTATTTGAAAGGCTGAGGAGAGCTGTCTTGATACATCCAATAGAAGGAAGGATTCCTGAGCATCATTCAAAATATTTTGATGCAACCAACCGATATGTCTACCATTCAAACGTACCAAGGCATGATACCGAGAATTGCTTCAGACTAAAAAATAAAATTGAATCAATGATCAAGAGTAGATCCATTCAGGCACTCCAGCTCAGCCCAATGTGAGCCATAACCTGCTGCCAAACCACCGGAAAGAAGGAGCTAATATGATCACCCTGGATGATGAGTATGACTTGAAAGGAATCATCGCCACAATCGAAAATACTGAGGCTGAGAGGGTTCCACCTCGAAGGACTCTGATGATCACCGTACAGTTAAGACCTATAGTGATGGTCTAGACATGTCAGCGATAGTCCATCATCGTTATCAGGGATGAGGAGGATCAAGTATACAAAACAGTCCCGTAGACATATCAGCAGAAAGGGAAATCCAAGATGACGGATTCTGTAGCGGCTCATTGAATGACCAAGTCAGGGAGGTGTTATGCTCTGGAGGTAGTAAATCGAGGGAATCCAGGAAGGGAACCGATTCAGAGAAGTAATATAACAAATCTGAAAGCCGCATAATTCTAGAAGAAGATGTCAACTAAAGAATACTCCATGGAGGAACAATTACACAAAATCCCTACGTAGATATCAATCATGAATCTACTGATGAGTTTTGACAATCACAAAGATGCCATGATGAAAGTGTTAAGCGGAGTGAGCATACCGAGCAACACTACCAGCAAGGCACTAGTAGCAACCATCGGGAAGATGGAATTTCCCATAGAGGGCGTGGGTCACAACAGAGCTTTACACATCACTGTCACATTTAGAGATTAAGTGGTTTGAGTACTTGTTGATGGAAGATTAGGGGTCAATATTTGCCCGCTCTCTAACCTACGAGAACTGGGTATTCATCTGAGAGAAGTGAAAGAAAGTCATGTTAGGGTAAAAGCTTTCGACGGGTCATAGAAGGACGTCACTGGGGAAATCTATTTGGCTCTACAAATCGGACTAGTTGAGTTTCCCATACTGTTCCAAGTGATGGACATTACATCCTCATATAACATGTTGTTGGGAAGGCCATGGATACATATGGCAGGGGTAGTCCTGTCTACCCGTCATCAGTGCATGAAGTTCGAGTGGGGTTGTCAAGAGATTGTAGTCCATGAAAAATAGAACCAGTCAGCTTATCTGGAACATGCAGTTACATTCATAGAAGGATTAGACGGGGTCGCTTTTCATGCGGTCGATATCATATAGACCACAGAGATAGAAGATGTCGTGTAGTTACTGGTTGTGCAGTCGCCACATAGATCAAAGATGGCTATGCGAGAAATGATGAAGTACGAGTACGTACCAAGAATCGGGCTGGGAGCCCGATTAGATGGCATAATAGAGCCAATTGAGCCAAGTGGGCAGAAAGGTAGAGCTGGCACAGGGTATCAGCCTCCAACTGGAAAGACTTATAACGGTCACTTTGGGAAGAAACCTTTTATGCCAGAGCATGTTTCGGGTCTGGGTCAGAGCTCAACACCAGAGGACGACATCATCGATGGAATGGGAAGGATGTTCGTGACCATGATCGAGGAATGTTGTGACAAAATTGATATCAAGACACCGACCTTTCGAAAAGGCAAACTAGGAGAGGACTTGCAGAATTGGACCGGCCCATCTTTGGTTCGCCGGGAGTCTTGGTAGTGTGGAAATGTAAAACTTTTGAAAAAAAATACACGTTCAATTGAGGCTTGAACCGTGCCGGTATTCTTTTGTCAATTGCCTCCATGAATGCTTAGATGTTCCTCTTTTGATGAAATGAAGAAATTGCTTTCTTTATATTATTGCACACTTATTTATTGCTTCATTTATACTTAGTTTTTCTTTTCAGTAATTAAAAAAAACCCGCGTTCCGTGATTATAATTGTAACGAGACAAACACATCAACACCAGCAGCAAGAAGACACCACTGAACTCAACAACTGCCACATCACTGCAGATAACTTGACATGGTCCGAGTTATTGCTGCAATTGCAAGGTGTGGTATCAGCATTAATGGTGCTCAATCTCTTGCAATTACAGCAATCACCATGGATCCTCTCTGTCATAATACACCACTGGACCTCAAACAACACACCAATACACAGGAATAGCAATGAGAACAGTCTGAGCCAACAGCAATTACATGCCACATATGCACAGCCACTAGACAGTCCACAGAAGCAACATCTTGAATCTAACATAGAGGATCACACAACCATAAAGCAGCAAAATAGCAGTAACACAAGCAAAATCTCCTTCACTAAACTCAGCATCTCACTCATCATTGCAAACTGCTTGAAATGGTCTAGATCATTGCTGCAGTTGCAAGGTGTGGTATTAGCTCCTTTGAAGCTCAATCTCTTGCCACTACAGTAATCATCATGGACATCTCTAGCCACATTGCAACACTAGATACTAGACTTCACTCAGCAACATAGTAGCAACATACTAAGCCAGCATACATCACAGGATATAGAAGCAACAACAAACCACCATCAGAAGCACCAGTCACACAGGGCCAACAGAAAAGCAATCATCAACCTAAAGGCTGAAACAAGAGAAGACAGCAGCCCCCAAAGGAACAACAAGCCAAGTAGACTGCCCAAAAGAAGACACAGGAAACACACATACACTCCACAGCAGCAGCTCCAACAAACAATCAATGGAAGTACTCAGTAATTTGCTCATCCACCAGCAAAAACAACACTGTTCTCCAACTCAAATAGCCATCTTCGACTTGGCTTTTCTTTTCAAGGAAAAAGCAAAATTGAAGATAGCTCGTACTCTTTTGCTACTTTTTTGAGAATTCTAGAAATCACTTTTTGGACACCAGATGTACATACAAGGGATCACACTCCTGAATCACATATTAGAAGCAGGAACACATGTACTTTTTTGTATAGTTGACCTAGATCAATCACACTCTGTTTTTTTAAATGTGATTGTCTATCAATATAAAATAGACAATCGCCAACTCACCATAGGTCAAACAACTTACCACATTTTAGATATATTTAGTTATCACTTTAGGATAACTAAGTGTACATTTACTCTTTTATTGGAGGTAAGGTTTATGTCCCCCTCCACTTTTGTACTTTGCTTCTATTAATAAAATTTATGTTTATCCAAAAAAAAAAAACATGTAACAAAAACCTCGAGCAAAGCAATCTAGACTACAAGGAATACAATGAAAGCATGATGCCAGATAATCTCCCACAAGAGATTAAACAGTTGGAAAGCCAAAAAAAGCCTAACCTCGAAGAGACAGAGGTAGCCAACCTGGGAAGCGAAGAAGACATGAAAGAAACTCGAATCAGCATCCATCTGGAAGCAAAGCAGAAAGAAGAATTGGTCGAGCTCCTCTGACAGTACATCGACATATTCGCATGGTCATATGACGGCATGCATGGATTGAGCACCGACATCGTTTCACATTGATCGCCTACCGATTCTACCAGACCATCAATAAAACAAAAACCCAGAAAGTTCAAGCCAGACTCGGGGTTGAGGATAAAAGAAGAATTAACCAATCAGATAGAGGCAAATGTGGTGAGAGTCACCAATTATCCCACATGGTTTGCAAATATCGAACCGGTACGAAAGAAGGATGGGAAGATCAGGATATGTGTGGATTATTGAGATCTTAACAAGGCCAGCCCGAAAGATGGATTTCCTTTACCAAAAGTTCATATCCTCATCGACAATTGAGCGAAGCACGAGCTGCTGTCGTTCATGGATTATTTCGTTGGGTACCATAAGATCCTATGCATGAAGAAGATGCAGAGAAGACATCGTTCACTATGCCTTGGGGTGTTTATTGCTACAGAGTCATGCCATTCAGCCTCAAGAACTCAGGTGCTACTTCTTACATGAGGGCCATGACAACCCTCTTTCACGACATAATTCACAAAGAGATCGAGGTATATGTGGATTACATCATCATCAAGTCTCGAAATGGTTTAGAACATTTGGATGACCTAAAGAAGTTTTTCGAACGTTTGCGGAGGTATAGTTTGAAGTTGAACCCTGTAAAATGTTCATTTTGAGTCCCTGCTAGAAAATTGCTAGGATTCATTGTAAGCAGGAAAGGGATAGAGTTTGATCCTTCAAAGATCAAAGCCATTCAAGACTTTCCGCCGCCCAATAGTAAAAAGTATGTGATGAGTTTCCTTGGAAGGCTAAATTACATTAGCAGATTCATAGCCCAGTCTACTATAATTTGTGAGCCTATCTTCAAACTGCTGAAAAAAGATACCGCTACAAAATGGATAGAGGAGTGTCAGAAAGCCTTCAACAAGATCAAGGTGTACTTGTCAAATTCACCAGTGTTGGAATCCATTGTTGTTGTACCTATCAGTTTTGCACAATGCATTTGGATGCGTGTTGGGACAATACGATAAGACCGGGAGAAAGGAGCAAGTTATCTACTACTTAAGCAAGAAGTTTACACCATGAGAAGCCAAATACACTCTAATAGAACGCCCTTGTTGTGCCTTGACTTGGATCGCCCAGAAGTTGAGGCATTACATGTCAGCATAAACCACACATATAATATCCCGGCTCGACCCGCTCAAGTATATCTTCTAGAAGCCGATGCCCACCGGAAAACTAGCCAAATGGCAAATTATTCTAAGCGAATTTGACATTGTGTACATAGCACTGAAGGACATCAAAGGACAAGCCTTAGCTGACCACCTTGCAGAGAATCCAGTGGACAAGGATTATGAGCCACTCACTACATAATTTCCGGACAAAGAAGTGTTATTCGACAAGAAGACATTGTAGAGTCAAACCTAGGATGGAGACTATTCTTCGACAAAGCTGCAAATTTCAAAGGGGTAAGAATTGAGGCAGTGTTAATTTCAGAGTCAGGACAACATTATCTGGCGTCAGCAAAGATAAGGTTCCCCTACACCAATAATAAGGCCAAGTACGAAGCATGTCATCCTTAGGATTTGGATGGCGGTCGATAAGAACATCAAAGAGCTTCTGGTCATAGAAGATTCTAACCTGCTGATACATCAAGTTCAAGGAGAATGGACTACCAAGAATGTCAAGATCCTTCCGTACCTGCACTACGTAAAGGAGCTATGCAAGAAGTTCACAAAGATCGAGTTCAAGAACATTCCCAGGATCCCGAACGATTTTGTCTACGCCCTCGCGACCTTGTCATCCATGATCCAGCATCCAGATAAGAATTACATCGACCTTATTGAGATATTATGATTTTGGTGCACTTTGATGCTCAATTCGTGGTTTTATATGTTATTTTGATGATCCGAGCATGCGAGCGAGTTCGCATGAGGTTTATGTACTGATTGGTATGATTGGACAGGGTCTCTAGGGGCTCGGGAGAGTTTCAGATTAGTTTCAAATTGTTGTGCTAATATTTACTGTGCTAGTTCTGGTTTCCTCGCTTTTGTAATGAGGAGGCCAAAAATACGACCAACACATTTGCAAGGGAAGGGCTGCAATTGCGACTTTGGGCTGTTGGGAAGGAACCTTGCATTTCTATGGGTTGGGCCGCATTTGCGACTATTTGGATGTTCTCTTTTGCGAGCTTGTGCATTGCTTTTGCGACTGGTCACCTGGGGATGGCGCTTCACATTTGCGAAGCATTTTATCACAAATGTGATATCTACTGGGTCTGTCAAGGTTCGCTTTTGCAAACCTTTGTTTTCTTTTGCGGTAATCGCATTTGGGAATCCCTGGTCCCAACTGCGACATCTGTAGTTGGGTTATTAGTTGGGATTTCGGGACTTAATCTCATTTTATCACATTTTGAGCCCTAGACTTGGTGCGAGATGATTTTTTGGAGGGGATTTTAACATCTAGCTATTGGGTAAGTGATTTTGACTCAATTTCGATATTTCAACTTGATTTCTTATGGATTTTAACAACAAAATCATGGGATTTGAAAGGATTTTTTAGGAATTGTTTACTATATTTTGAAAAATGAATATTTGAGATTTAAGAGTCGAATTGGACTTGGATTTGAAAACCAAAAACATATTTGGACTCGTAGGTTTATGGGTAGTCGAGATCTACCTTTGACTCGGGTTTTGACGAGACGAGCCTGGGGTTGACTTTTAGGAAAATGTGAAAAGATCTTAATTTTATTAATTGAAATTGAATTCTCTTACATTGTTTAAAGTTATTAAGTCATCTTGGCTAGAATTGGGCCGAACGGAGGTGAATTTTAAAAGAAAATCTATTTTTGAGTGTTGATTTGGCAATTTGAGGTAGGTATCTTGCCTAACCTTGTGTGGGAGAAATTACTCCTTAGGATTGGTCTTAATTGATTATTTGTTTTATCTGTAAATGACGTGTACACGAGGTGACGAGTGTGTATACGGACGTATGTGTGTCTTATGTCCGGGTTGACCCGAGGTTGCTTTCATTGCCTTGTTTTGTTAGAGAGGTCCCTGTACTAAGTGTTTCTCACTGTTGAAAATTGCTTGAGTCTATGTTCCATGTTAGAGATCATGTTTTAGGATCTTATTTCCTAAACTGACCAAGTTGGGCATTTGTAAGATTGTTACTGATTTGAGTTAGCTTTCATGCTTATATGTTGAACACCCATCCGTATTTCCTTATTGAATTGCCCTTGTGCACTGCATTGGTAGATTGTGAACTTATATATTAGTGACAATTGTTGGCATGCTGTGTTGTTGTGATTGTGGCACATGTGGACTTTTTGGGTTGATTATTCAGGTGTTTGCACGAGGTTTCTTTTGTGTTATTGTTATTATTGATATTGTATATGTGGCGTGACAAGGCGGGTTATATCGGTTTTGCACATGCGGCATAACAAGGTGGATGACGCGTGTAGCGAGACAAGGGCCATCTACTTTATTGTTGCACGCAGTGAGATAAGAGCGGCTATGTGGGGATGATATATGATGGCCTAAGGGCGCTTATTGATTTTTGTGTGGTGGTAAAAAAAAGAGTTATTCTTATTTGTGCTTATGAGTTCTTTGTATGTGTCATGCATTTAAACGTGATTTGTTATGTGATTTCTAAAATGTCAATCTATGTCTCTGTTATTACTTGATGATTTGTTTGCCAAGATGGATTTACCTATGTGAAATTATTGACATGCATTACTATATTGACATCTTGAAAAGTTCTCATGATCGTGTTATTTCTCAAATGATATCGAATTGGGCTATTTGTGGCATGAGGTCTTTACGGTACGGGTGTGATTTAAATCATGGCACGAGGTCTTTATCGTGCGGGTGTGATTTATAATGTGGCACAAGGTCTTTGCCGTACGACGTGATCGGTAATGTGGGCATGAAGTGCCATAAGAGAACAACTCTACTTGATGAGTTGTTAAACTGAGCCTTTATCTGTATTAAATTGTTATCACTTGTTCTGATGAGATTACAATTATTGCTTCCTGTTATTCTTTCTGTTGCTAGTCTTTGATATATTTGCATAGGTTATTTGACTATTGAGTGTCTTCACTTGAACCTTGTTACTACTCCATGGAGGTTAGTGTTGATACTTACTAGGTACCGACTGTGGTGTACTCATACTACGCTTCTACGCATTCTTTGTGCAGATCCAGGTACCTCAGATTGCGTTGGTCAATAAAGAGTGGGTCAAGCTGTTGGAGACTTCAAGGTATATACATGTTGTTCCGCTCGCATCTTTCGGAGTCATCTTCTATTGTTTCGCTTCTACTTACTTATTATGTATCTTTTATAGAGTTTATAACTTTGTATTGCCGGGTTTTGGGATTGTGATTGTTCTATTGCTTTATTGGCTTTGTTTTAGGCTTTTTTTCTCAATTTTATTTAACATTAAGGTGTTATATTCTATCTGATGTTCACGACGCATAGTGGATTTCAGAATAGGAAAGCGACGGAGGAATGGATGGGATGATAGAAGTACCGTGCTTATATGTTGGTGGTGAGAAGTGATACGGTGGAGACTTATAAAAAAAGGAGAAGATGATATATTATCCAAAAATTAAAATTAGTTAAATAAATTTTGAATAAACTTTGGACACGTGGGCTCAAATATAGCCTAGACACAAGTTTTTTACCTGTTCACGTGCCTATTTTGTGTGGAAAGTTGCATAAATAATGCATCTTAGTTACATTCTGAAAGGTTAAGGGCTCGTTTGGCACGTGCGATAAGCGATAATTAATTTCGAAATTAAATTTGAAAAAAGTTTATTATATATTTGATTAGATAAAATTGCGGTATAATTAATCTCGTTATTAATTATCCAGGATTGTAGTGTTATTTTTATTCCTATGAGATGGTGGAATAACAATCTGGAATAATTAATATTGGGATAACTTGTTATCCAACCAAACGAGCCCTTAATTAAAATTGAAATGAGTTTATTAGGCGTTTGGTTAGGATAAAATCATGGTATAATTAACCGAGATTATTTATCCCTAGATTTTAATATTTTTTTATCCTTATGAGATGATGAGATACCCGTAATAATTAATTATGAAATAATTTATTTTCGAAATAATCCTAAGGTGTATCATCCAGATTTGTTCCCAATTTCGAGAGTAAATTATGTATTGTCTTTTATTTACCGAGAACTTTTTTCTTTTTTATCATTTTCATCCGACCCCTAGATATTTGAGCCACTTCCTTTGGGGAAAAAAAGAATATTCGAACACTTCTTAGCCAATGGATGGCTGGTCCTATTAGAGGACGAAACAACAGAACCACACACCCTTCACCAACACATCTGTTAGTAAATCCAGTAAACTGAAAATCTTTTGGCATCCTCCGAGAAAGTAAGAAGTTCTGAATTTGAGCATCACAATTTCTTTAGAACTATATGACCCCTTTGCTCTCTTTCCGCACTGTTCCTTCCTATGTACTACCCACTAAATTATTTCCAAGAAATAATCGAATGTCCTTGTCTTCGTCAACTTCTAACCAACAGATAAGGTAATTCCTTTTTGCATAATTTTTTAATGTCAATCATCTATTATTATCCTTTGAGCTGGTCTTTTAACACGCTTCTCTGTCCATTGGCATTGGAAAAGTCTTGGTTACCTTTTTTCTCTTAATTTTGCAATAGCCATTATTTGTTTTATTTTTTTAGGTTACTAATTTGTGCAATTATATGTGATTACTTTGTAAAGTGAGCGACTAGTGCAAACATTTTATAATTGTGATACATAAAAGTTAAAGGGACTTTTACCTTTAGATACAAAATTAAGCCCTAATTTGGTGGTTTAGCAAGATGATTTAATTTTCAAAAAGTAGCAAGAGTGTTTTAACAAAATTTATACAATCCAGTAAAAATATACTCCCTTCTTTTCGAAAAGATTAGCACTATTTTCTTAGTAGCTCGTTTAAAAAAGATTGGCACCTTTCAATATTTCATTAATAGAAAACATGTATAGTCACACAAATGTAATGATAGGTTTAAGACCACAAGCTTCAAAAGTTTTATGGTCACACAAATACTATGGCTTATTTAAGACCACATACATCAAAAGTCCTTCCTTTTTTATTAAGTTTGTGTATCAAACTAGGACAATCTTTTTGAAACTGAAGAAAAATAACTTATTTACATACAACTCGCATACAATTATATTATTGTATATATATTACCTGGTAAGCACATAAAACTTACGTACAACTTGCATATATTGTGTTGTTGTATGTATTTTATATATCATTTATATGTATTTTGTATGTCGAGTGTATGAATGTCCAATGATATGTCCATACCACCCGCCATACATCCGACAAACAACTATTCTACCACTGGACCACCATTCAGAAAACCACCATACTAATCACCATAAACCATCATCCCTTAAACCTTTGGTGGAATGGTAAGTAGCCCTTCCTCCTTAACTAGAGATCTGGGGCTCGAGTAGCAGATAGGGTGTCGCCTTTGAAAGGGAGCGGTTTACCCCTCAATATGGGACTTCCCAGCGCGAGCGGGATTTAGTCGGGCTCCAAGCGGGTACCGGACAACGAGTGAAAAACTAAAAAAAAAAAAAGTAATATAAAAACTATTTCCTCACCAAAAAAATCTTGCTACTCTATTCTACCCACTCGATTAATCAGTAAACTCACTTTCAGAGTTTGTTGAAAAATTAATTCAAAGTTGTAGTAGGAAACCAAAATTATTTAGGATTTGATATTTGTTAGTTTATTTGATTATTGTCTAAATTAGATTTGTAGTCAAAATTCATATAGGAATAGGTTTCTCTATTTTGAGTTAAAATAAAGTTCATTAGAGATGTTGCTAGCTATTTTCAATTGTGGAGAGTAGTGGAGAAGTTAGAGAATTATAGAGAGCATTCCGAGATTTAGAATAAATTATTGTTCCTTCATATTAGTATCAGAACTTTTGCGATTTTTGTAAAAATCAAATAGTTTCGATTGTCGGCGGGTGGCACTAGCCAACATGTGCCGCCCGTCTGGCTAATAATTTTATGCATGAAAAATAATCATGTTGAGGATTATAAAAAATATTGCAAATTTAAAGAGGTACAAGCAAATGTGGTGCAGAGGAAGAATCTTTTCTCTAAAAATTGGAGTGAAGTTGCTAAGAAACAAATAATACAATCGGATGTTGATGGCAAAGTACATCAATAGGAGTTGGAGACAAGTGCTTCAATAAAATTGAGAGATGGTGACAAAATGCATCAACAGGGGGTTAGAGACAAGTGCTTCGACAAAATTGGGGGTTGGTGATAAGTGAATCAACGAGAGTAACAAAAGTAAGTATTGGTGACAAAGTGTATCAACAGGAGATAAAGACATGCGCTTCAACGAAATTGGTTTTTGACAACAAAGAATATCAATTGGAGTTAGAGACAAGTGCTTCAATAAAATTTGGTATTTGTGACAAAGTGCTCTAACAGAACAGCACCAAAAAAGTTGGATGTATACATCTTCGAATTACGGGAGAATATTTGAAAATTAATTCAAAGTTGTAGCAGAAAACCAAAATTATTTAGGATTTGATATTTATTAGTTTATTTAATTTTTGTCTAAGTAGGATTTGTAGTCAAAATTCACATAGGATTATGTTTTCCTGTTTTGTGGTAAAACAGATTTTGTAGTATTATAATTAGGGATATTGCTATTTATTTTCAATGTGGAGACTGATGGTGAAGTAAATAATTGTAAAGAGTATTTAGAGATTTCAAATAAATTATTTTTCCTTCGGGTATCCGCCATCCCTATTGAACTGAAACCATCGTCCTTGCTGTAAAATTGACACTTTGATCATTTTCCAAAATAAATCCTTGCAAGCACGTGGAACTATGCTGCCCTCTCCTTGCAAAACCAATTTCAGCAGTTCTCCAATAGCTGCTTCCTCACTTGCGCTGCCATTGCCATGAATGACGCTCAAGGCTACAACATTTAGTTTTCCATCCTTTGACTCTCTCTACAGCTATTCGCAAGATTGGAGCCTGAAATCCGTTAAGTTGCTATGTTTGAAATTCTTGCTATGTTAGGTAATTAAGTGCAAGTATCCCTAAAGAATGATTGCAGCTAGTCGCTCGATCCAATATGCAATATCATATAGCTTGTCTTTCGATAATTATTGCAACTTGTGTCTAGTTCAATTTACTGCTATATGTACTCTAATACTAAGAGGGAGTTTATATAATATTTTCTAGCATCTATGTAGAAAAGTGGATTTTCTGTACGGCATTGTTTCAGTTCCTGAATATCCCTTGTCTGTGAAGCAGCAAATGTTCATTGTCAGTTGATGCTCCATTGAAAGCAATATTATTTGACATTGATGGAACATTATGTGATTCGGATCCTATCCACTACTATGCCTTCCGTGAGATGCTTCAAGAGGTTGTATTTTCTACTCATTGTATCTGTTGTTATCAGTTCCAACTCTGTACAATGATGTCCAGGAGATAGTTCTTCATTTAACTAACTGTTTTCATTTCAAACAGATAGGTTTCAATGGTGGAGCACCCATAAGCGAGGAATTCTTCATAAAGAATATTAGCGGTATGCATAATGATGAGCTCTGTCACGTCCTTTTCCCAGATTGGGATTACCAAAGAGCTATCAAATTTATGGATGATAAGGAAGACATGTTCCGAAAGTAAGCTGCTGCATCATGAATAAGTTCATTGATCAAAATGAAGTATATGTCATATAACAATTAGCATTAGATCTCCCCGTATATGATTGATAAATTGCATGATTCAGATCAAAATCTATCTCAATTGTGTAATGGTGGGTTCAACCAGCCCGAAGATACTTTTAATATGGTGTGATATTGTCCTCTCTAGTTCAAGCTCGTTCGCGTTTTCCCAAAAGATCTCATACCATAACGAGATCCCTACACCTTATGTGGTCTTCCAATCTTTTTAGCTACCAACGTGGAACTTTGTTCGCATACCCAACACAAATCTTGGCGGACTAGGCTAATTTCTATGATTTTTTTTTTATGAATCTGCCAAATTATATTAAATAGAGTAGATTCGTTTGCTATAACATTTGGAAACTAATCATAACAACATTTATACAATAATGCACAGGATTGCATCAGAACAGCTAAAACCATTGGACGGCCTAGAGGAGGTATGCAAATGGATTGAGAACCACGGTCTGAAACGAGCAGCAGTGACTAATGCTCCAAGACCGAATGCTGAGCTGATAATCTCAATGCTCGGTCTAGCAGATTTCTTTGAACTACTTGTCATTGGAAGTGAATGTGAACGAGCAAAACCTTTTCCTGACCCTTACTTGAAGGCACTTCAGGAACTTGGAGTATCTCCTAAGCACGCATTCGTTTTTGAGGTTTGGAATACACATTTAACACTAACGATAACTGCTGGTAAACAAATATTAATAATCAACTGCAATATGTTTAATTTTGATTAATATCTTTTACTTGAGTTTAGGATTCTATCTCTGGAATAAAAGCTGGAGTAGCTGCTGGTATGCCGGTTGTAGGTTTAGGTCTAAGGAACCCGGAAAAATTACTGTCGGAGGCTGGTGCAACATTTGTTATCAAGGATTTCAAGGACTCGAAGTTAGGGACAGCTCTAGAAGAGTTGGAAACAGAAATGGATGCAGAAAAATTGAAAACTTGAGTTGGAGGCAGGGTGATGTAGAAGGTTGTATCACCATAAAGTGTTCTTTGATTGAACATCTATATGAACTTCGAAGTGTTCTGTTATATGCCTACCTTTATTGATCACCTCATGCTGAAGTTTGCATGATAAGAGTAGTATTTGTTTATATTAGTTGAGTTGTCTTTATAGCAAAGTTCAAGGTTTAAGTTATATACGCTACAATAAAAAAACATTACACTATCAGTGTAGTTGAAATTGTAAATAGTATGTTAATTTAAGTTTACCATGTTAGCCACTAATGTTTATCATAAAAAGTAATCAGTAGTTTAGTAACTCATCTCATTGCTATTACATTTCTTTGTCATAAACTTATGTCATTTGTCAACTTATGGATCATATTTATTCCATTCTGGTGTTTACATTTCAAGTTTGTTCCTCCGATAATGGGAGTTCTCTGTGGTGTTTACATTTCATGTTTGTTCCTTTTGCATTTGGACTACCTTTTGAGAATGAGATCTTGGAGAACTTGTGTTAGTACTTCTGAAAGCATACTTTGAATTATTTTGGTTTCCAACAAATATTTTGTCCATTTTAGGAGAACTAATATGTATTTTAAAATCAAACACACTTGTTAAACTTCTCCAAAAGCTAACTAAACACATAGTTTAAACGACGAGATCGCAATGCCAAATCCAGCTTTCTGGTAATGGCCCCAGAAATACGTATAGAAGTTGAATTGAAATCCATGTTTAATTCACCCAATTAATGACCAGAAATAATGTTCATCATTCACTTAATGTTTTGTACATACTTTTTAGCTGTTGGAAATTTTTACGTTGTCTCTCTATCTGTGGAATCACGTTTGAGAAATTCAAAGAGTTGTCGGTTAATTTGTAAGTTTGTAATCGCCTTATTCTGTTTAGACTTGTCTCACTTGCTATCTAAAGGAATGAAAAAAATTACAATAGGTCCCACAAACCATTGTTTTGTCGAAGTGGGAGCAAGGTGTTATCACTTCATGGAGTGAAGTCATGTACTTTAAATAAGTGTGTGCTTCAAACAATGACATAAAATGTTATCCCAACGAAAAACAACTAATTTGTTGGATTCAAGTTTTAGGAGTTGACTTAACATTAACATTATTATAGATTTAATACTGAAATTAGTTTTTAAATTGCAATTTTATTATTATTGTACAATATTCATTATGTTTAGTATATTCTTTATTTTTATAAACTGTGCGCTTCACTTCACACTTTTCGCTTCTAACTTCATGGACTTTGTTCCTTTTTGCACTTTTTGCTTTTAAATCACGGGATTATTATCGATTCCCTTGCTTACATATTGAGATGGAATCGTTTTATATTTCTCTCCCTAATTGCTTGTTGAAATCGTTTTATTTTTCTCTCTCTAATTGCATGTTCACAACAACAAAATCAGTTGTTTCCTTATAATTCGACCTAATGTTCATAATATTTTTCCTCAATGGAATAAAAAAGTACTTGGACATCTAAGAGATTGATTGTGATATACACGAAGAAATATTTTTTTTTAACTTAATGCCACCATTATGGTGGGAGGTTAGGCATAACCTCAAACCTGTATAATAATAGTACATGGGGGAATTATAAATCCATGGGAAAGTAGTAACGGGTATCCTAACGGAAGAGAACAAAGTTTGTGGCCTATGGTACAAGTTTGAGGATAAACTCCATCCTATAAACTTAGTATCCAGAAACCAAAAAGAAAAAAATAATAAAAATGTTCTTTTTTGTCCTAATCCTGAAATTGATTAGTTGGTCTCTTTCAATCTTCGAAGTAGCTCTCATTTTCCTTGGCAAAGAATTAGCTCCCACTACTAAAAATCAGGTAAAAAGCGACCGAAAAAAGCGACCAAAGTTGGTCCCTATCAGTCAAAAAGCGACCAAAAAGCGACCACAATGGTCTGGTCAGTATTCAGGTGGTCACTCATGGTTAGCGACCAAAGTTGGTCGCTAAATAGTGACCAACTTTGGTCGCCCATTGAAAAATTCAAAAAATTAAAATCTGAACTAAGCGACCATAGTTGGTCGCTTATAGAAAAATATAGAAAATTAAAATACTAAATAAGCGACCAAAAGTTGGTCGCTTATTTAGTATTTTAATTTTCTATATTTTTCTATAAGCGACCAACTATGGTCGCTTATGGAAAAATACAGAAAATTAAAATACTAAATAAGCGACCAAAGTTGGT
>MCJB01003137.1:0-11057 GCA_002018475.1 Nicotiana obtusifolia
GTTGGTGGGGGTTGATAGGGATGGGGAATAGGGTGAGGAAAGTTAAAAAAGAATTTTTGAAAAATGTTTTCTCTTCTCTTGAGAGGAAAAATATTTTTCTCCAACTGAAGAAAGATGAGTTCATGAGGAAAATATTTTTCAGAACATTTAAACCAACTAAACATGAAAAATATTTTCCTTCGTACCAAATACACCCTTAAAGTTGGAAAATTTAATCCAATCATTTCCCTCATTTTCAGTTTGCTTTTCTAACTATCTTCCTTACCTTCTGCAAGAAGACTGCAACTTCGTTATTAGATGCGCAGCGACTCACCACACAACATATTCTTTTTCCGGTAAAAACTTAAATTACAATTAATTTATCATAATTAAGTCATGAACTAAAATCGTATTCATTAAATATTAGTTTAATGAAGAGTATATATTTGATATGTGTCGTGTATTCATTGCATTAGTGTAAATACCAGATGCATTATACATCCGCCATTGAATACTTAGTAAGTTGAATATGTACAGTATAGCAAGAATGTACCTTGCCTCAAGCGGTGCGGTAACACATGATACTCCAAATTTTTTAAACTAAACAAAAATATTTAAATATAAAAACTAGTACTACCTATCATTACGGTGATTTAATTCATTTCTTCCTTTCAAATATTAATCTCGCTCACGGAAGATTTTATGTACGTCACTATAAATATTATGATTAAAATAAATATATCAGTTAAATTAAAGTAAATAATTTTAATTTATTCTCAGCAAAACACTTCTTTCCAAATTTATTTATTTTATATTTATTCTTATACTTTGATCGGGACAAGAGAGAAGTGGAAAAGAGATTTCAAAGTTGGAAGCTTATTTGACAATTATCAAGTAAATTCATAAAATGTTCTTCTAAGCAATAATCATAATTACATGGCAAAAAATTTATATGCAAAAAACGTGTAAACCTTGGATTAAGAGTTCATTCAATGATAATGGTATGCCAGTTTCTTTTAGTACTATATAATAAGGAATTACACAAGTGCAAATTGTAGAGTTGAGTTTCGATAATGCACTTTGGTAAATTCAAATAACTAAAATGTGAAAATTAAATGATTTGGGAGCCAAATTATGAGGGGTGGTCGTTCACCACCTGGTAAAAGCTTTTTCAGTATAAAAAGCATTATCCCACTTGAAAGCTATTCAAATTTTTTGATAATTAATAACCCCCTAAATTAATTTCTTTCTTGGCAATCATTGCTCAACTACTAACAATAAATATGCATGAGAATAGAGACGTAATATTAAATTTGCATGCCAATGTTTTTCATCGGCTCTCTCTCTTCTCTTTTATATTAGTTCATACAGAGGCGAATTTAGAATTTATAAAATATGAGTGCATTATTTTAAAAGAGAAAAAATTAAATAGGAATTGTTCCTTATTTTTCTTGATAAATAACTCAACCTTCAATCAAATGTACCATTCAACATTCTTTAAGTATGACTGTCGACATTTAATAGTATATTAATTTTATAAAATATGTACATAAAATATTTAAGTTTACGGAAAGCGCATTGGCTCGTGTGCCCGTACTTTTTCTTACACATCTGCTCCTGAGCTCATCATTTCCTTTTTGGATTTTAAGCCAATATTGTTTTTATTAGAATGATTATTCTGATAGAAAATAGGCATATAAACGCAGCGGAAGCAAGCACCCAAGATCATATTCTTACATGTAAACTAGACAAACATAATCAAATACGAGATTGTAACACTAACCTTTTGAAGCTGTTGCACAATTCTTCAATAGCGTCCGTGCTCTCCAGGTCTACGATCTTCTGCTGTGTATCCTGAAGTTCTATGAACGTAATACTTGAGTGGCAAGTATTCGGCTAAAGAAAGAATAATCCTTAGGGTTGAATAGCTTTCTTTATATACACACGTTTTTTTAGGGTAAACCTTAGCCAAAAACGTGTAGCAGTCTCCTAACCCACCAAGGATACTATTTTTCCTTTTAATTTCCTTGTTCTAGAATATTCAGGTACAGCAGGGACCACAGATTTAATAACGAGGCTTCCTATTATGGTATTAATTCGGAATATGAATGAATTAATCCTACCACAATAAATTATAATTTATTCCACTAGAAAACTATAATTGCAGTCCTCTGTTTAATTTCGAAATCATCCATTAAAAATTTATTTAATTCCCCATGTTAAGATTACAGACACCAATCAAATAAATTAAATTATCGACAATTTAATTCATCGACTAATTTAATCCTTTATACTTTCGCTTAACTTATTTCATGTGACGGATACAAAATCCACCTGCAGGGTTTTCACATGAAAACTTATAAGCATCCATAAAGGGGTATCATCAATCTCAAGGTCAAGACACGGATTCTATCAACTAATTGTTATTTCACAAATGCACTTTGCCATTATCCAATTTACCAGGAATACATTAACTCGCAGTTGAGTCGTAAGTTTTAATACATCAAAATAATGAATGAAGCACATTGATCATAACAATCATATCAAGATTAAGAGTATAAGAACATTCAATGAGCTAGAGAGGTAGTTTTATATATTCAGCACAAAACCACTTATCTCTACTTGGTCCGTCCAATACACAAACATGTACTAGCATAAGAAGTTGGAACTGAACCATTCCCATAATCAAGATAGATTATATTTTAATCTTATGCTACAAGATACTTTGCCCAGTTTCATCTTTGATTGTGAACATTAACTTTATAACTTATAAGAACCGACAATTTAATCTTCCACGTATGAGCTAAAGCTCCATACACTAAATCGTCTACTATATAAGTAAAGGGCACACATATGAACAAATGATCTATTTAAATTAAGACTTCATTAAATTGAATAAATAAATAAATAATTGTTCCAAGAAAAGAAAAAATATAATACTATAATCAAACCGCATGGTTAATAGTATATCCTAACAATCTCCTACTTAGACTCATAACCATGCATCTACAACTCTAATACCCATTTCTTCTACATGCTTGTCAAAAGTCTTCAGCGGCAAGCTTTTGGTAAAGCTGCCAAATTGTCCGCTGATGCAATCTTCAAAACTTTTACCCCTCCCCTCTGAACAATGTCACGAATCAAATGATATTTACGATTAATTTGTTTACTCCTCTTATGGCTTCGTGGTTCCTTCGAGTTTGCAACCGCACCACTATTATCACAATAAAGTATAATTGGTGCTTGTACTGAAGGGACAACACCAAGCTTTTTCAGGAATTTCTCGAGCCAAACAGCCTCCTTGGCAGCCTCAGAGGCAGCCACATATTCAGCTTCCATGGTGGAATCAGCAACACATGATTGCTTAATACTCCTCCAAGTTATGGCTCCTCCTCCTAAGGTAAACACATGTCCTGAGGTAGATTTTCTAGAATCTCTATCTGACTGGAAATCTGAGTCTGTATACCCAAAGGGTACAAGATCGCTTGAGTGAAAAACCAACATATAATCCCTAATCCTTTTCAGGTACTTGATTATATGCTTAACGGAAGTCTAATGTTCTTTCCCAGTGAAATTTGCTAACTATGCCAACGGCAAAGCAGATGGCAGGTCTAGTACATAGCATAGCATACATAAGACTTCCTACAGCAGAAGCATAAGGGACCGCCTTCATCTTCTCTATCTCATCAGCCGTATTTGGAGACTGATCCTTGGACAGAGAGGTTCCATGCCTAAAAGGAAGGAATCCCTTTTTGGAATCTTGCATGCTAAATCTGCCGAGAATAGCATCAATATAAAGTGCTTGAGACAAGCCTAATATCCTTTGCTTGCGATCTCGAGTGAGCTTGATCCCAAGGATATGAGCTGCTTCTCCCAAGTCCTTCATATCAAAATGTAAGGACAACCACTCATTTACTGAATTCAACATGCCCACATTATTTCCTATGAGCAAGATATCGTCTACATACCGTACCAAAAATGCTACTTTTTCTCCATCCCATTTTTTATAGACATAAGACTCGTTTTCACATTGATCAAAATCGAAAGTCTTAATCGACTTGTCAAAACAAGTGTTCCATGCCCTAGATGCCTGTTTCAATCCATAAATGGATTTGTTCAACTTGCACAGCATGTGCTCATCACCGCTTTTCTTGAAACCGTCTGGTTGTGCCATATAAATGCACTCATCAAGACTTTCATTAAGGAAAGCCGTATTGACATCCATTTGCCAGATCTCATAATCATAATGAGCAGCAATAGATAAGAGGATTCTTATTGATTTAAGCATGGCTACTGGTGAAAAGGTTTCCTCATAATCGATCCCTTCTTTCTGAGTAAACCCTTTCGCAACAAGCCTTGCTTTAAAAGTTTGCACTTTTCCATCCACTCCTCTCTTTTTCTTATAGATCCATCTACAGCCAATAGGTTTGAATCCCGCAGGTGGTTTCACAAGATCCCAAACTTTATTGGAGTACATAGACTCCATTTTAGATTTCATACCAGCAATCCATTTTTCAGCATCTATATCCTGTAGTGCTTCGTCGTAATTTAGAGGTTCTGTATTAGTCTCTTCAGGGATCCTATCGTAAGATTCTCCCAAGAGTACATACCGAGAAGGTTTTCTAATAATTCTCCCACTACGACGAAACACTACAGGTGCATTTTCGTCCACGACATCATCATGAAGAACTGGGTGCTCAACCTTATTCTCCTCACCTTGTGGTGCCAGGATTTCATGAGCTTCTTCTTCAATTTCAGGTTGCACAATTGCAGGTTGCTCAACATTACTCCCACTGCTTTGGGGCAGCGAGATGTCGGGTAATGCCTCTTGTGCGTCCTCTTGCCTATTGACATTCCTTCCACTACGAGAACGCAGTGGTAAACCAATACTGGTTGCCGGGATATGTTTTGGAGATGGATCTTTTGTTATTTCTTTGCTCAATTCCTGTAAAACAAGTTTGCTTCTAGGAACATGGTTTATTAAATAATCCTCTTCCAGAAATTTGGCATTTGTTGTAACAATCACCTTCTTTTCTTTTGGACAATAAAATAAACCTCCCTTTGTTCCTTTTGGATATCCAATAAAAACGCACACCTCTGTCCTCGATTCCAATTTATCTGTTTTCCCTTTCAACACATGTGCTGGACAACCCCAAACTCCAATATGCCGCAGACTAGGTTTGTGCCCAGTCCACAATTCTATTGGAGTAGAAGGTACTGAATTGGAAGGAACCAAATTCAGAATATAATTAGCTGTTTCTAAAGCATATCCCCAAAAGGATGAGGGCAGGTCGGAATAACTCAACATTAATCTGACCATTTCCATAAGGGTTCTATTTCTTCTTTCTGCACACTATTTTGTTGTGGTGTTCCTGGAGCAGATAATTGAGACGTTATTCTACAATCTGATAAGTATCTAATGAATTCTGCAGAAAGGTATTCACCACCGCGATCAGATCGCAATGATTTGATATGTTTATCATGTCGTTTCTCCGTTTCTGTCTTAAATTCTTTGAATTTCTCAAAGCACTCGGCTTACGGCGCAACAAATAAATATATTCGTATTTGGAGTAGTCATCTGTGAAAGTCACAAAATAGTCAAAACCATCTCTTGCTTGTATATTCATAGGTCCACACAAATCGGAATGGACTAATTCTAACTTATCACTGGCTCTATTTCCTTTTGAAGGGAAGGGTCTCTTGGTCATTTTTCCTTCTAAACAGGATTCGCAGGTTGGTAGTGCCTCCACTTTCAATGAATTCAGGGGTCCATCAGAAACCAACCTTGAGATCCTATTTAGATTTATATGACCTAGACGTAAATGCCATAAATAAGTTTGACTCAATTCAAAAATACGCTTCCTTTTACGTGGCAGGTCAGCGTTATTTAGCTCTTTCGGTTGTAGCACATCAGGAGAAATATCAAGTATAAATAGATCATGTACTCTGGAAGCAGTGTAGATAATAAGTCTATTGTACTTAATAATAGCAGAGTTATTAATAAAAAAGACATTATAACCAGCATCCATTAATCTCGAAACTGAAAGCAAATTTCTTCTAATGGAAGGTACATATAAAACGTCTTTTAAATTCAAAACTCTATCACTACTAAACTCAACTCTAATATATCCTAATGCTAAAGCTGGTGCTGGTTCGCCATTGGCTTGAAAAAACGCAAACTTCATTCTTACTTAGCCGTCGCGTTTCCTGAAACCCCTGCAAAGAAGTGCAGATATGATTAGTGGCTCCCGAATCTACACACCATGACATGGTAGAAACAGCCGCTAAACAAGTTTCAACGACATTTAAATATGAATTACCTTGCTTATTCATCTTAGCTAGATAGGCGGGACATTGTTTCTTGTGGTGCCCAGGCTGCTTGCAGTGATAACACTTGCCCTTAGGCTTGCTTACACCACTGGCAGCACCTCCGGGTGCCACAACCTTGCGAGCCTTTTTCTTTTTCTGTCCGCCGTTCGGCTTAGGAACTGAACCTTTCTCAACAGTCATTTCCACAGCAGGGGCTTGTTGCTTGATAATGGACTCTGCCGCCTGCAGCTCATTCAACAATTTCGCCAGTGACAAATCCAGTTTGTTCATATTGTAGTTCAAGCGAAATTGCTGAAAACTGTCAGGCAGAGTCTGCAGGACCATCTCAACTTGAGATTCCTTATCAATCACAGCTCCAAGTACCTCGAGTTTGTTCAGAAGACTCATCATGTCAAGTACATGCTTCCTAACCGAAGATCCTTCAGCCATCTTAGTGTTCAAAAGAGCTTTTATGGCTGTCTGCTTAGCCGCACGATTTTGCTCCCCGAACATCTCTTTGAGATTTTCAAGCATATCGTACGCAGACCCCATTGACTGATGTTGATGTTACAAAACATTCTCCATGGAGGCAAGAATGTAACATCGCGCCATCTCATCAGCCTTAACCCATTTATCATAGGCCTTAATCTGGTCTTTCGAAGCATCCTCTCCAGGTTTTTCCGGGCACTCATCAATCAGCACAAATTCCATGGACAATATCCAAGTTCCATTTTCAGTCAACATAATTCGGACCCTCTAACTTGTTTTGGTTCAGAATAACGGTAAGTGGGTTGAAAGAAAACATGATTAATCTGGGAGACATAAACATCAAATAGATCATTAGATATGCTGAAAGAGTAATAAAATTCAAACCACACATCACACATAAAACTATGCTTACCGAACAGTTAGATTCGATAGGGAAACTTAACTATTCATGCAAAATATATGAGTCATGCCAAATATATTACCCCATAAAAATCAGAACCAACTCAGATGGAGAGTAAACTGATAATTTATATTAGGTAGATATCACATTAAATTATCCCTAGTTCCATTGAACCAACGTGTAACTCAGTTGGAGAGTCAAGACAAGTTATCAATTAACTAGGGATTACAACACAATAATTAACCATAATGATCTATCCGATGGGGAGGAAGACCTATGTCAACACATAAACTCATTATATTACTGCTACATACAATGGAGACCATAGAGAATGAACCCTAACACCATTATTGTTAAAATAAAAAATTTTCGTTAACAAAATTTTTTCTGAAAACAGAATAACGCGCAAAAACCCATCTAAACAGCCCCGAATGGCCAAAAAAGGCCCTTGATCACAGCAAATCGGTAAGTATTGTTCAGTGGACCATTTCCGATGAGCCTATCAAATTTCAGGTCAATCGGAGTTCGTCAAAAAATTCAGAACTCCAAAACTATGACCATTCGGTAAAATCGATTTTGTCGTTTTAGGGTTTCAAAATAAAATCAGATACGATCATATCACATATTATTTATACTGATTCTAACAATATCCGTGATTCCAGAATTCATAAACTGCATAATCAATTTCGTTTTTCATAAAACATCATTGTTTGTAACATGACAGACATGCATTCAAAAACAACACCAATTCTAGGGTTTCTGTTTCATGAAGTATTACATTATCTAGTTAGATGTAAGACGGCTCTGATACCAATTAATAGAAAATAGGCATATAAACGCAGCGGAAGCAAGCACCCAAGATTATATTCTTACATGTAAACTAGACAAACATAATCAAATACGAGATTGTAACACTAACCTTTTGAAGCTGTTGCACAATTCTTCAATAGCGTCCGTGCTCTCCAGGTCTACGATCTTCTCTGTGTATCCTGAAGTTCTATGAACGTAATACTTGAGTGGCAAGTATTTGGCTAAAGAAAGAATTATCCTTAGGGTTGAATAGCTTTCTTTATATACACACGTTTTTTAGGGTAAACCTTAGCCAAAAACGTGTAGCAGTCTCCTAACCCACCAAGGATACTATTTTTCCTTTTAATTTCCTTGTTCTAGAATATTCAGGCACAGCAGGGACCACGAGGCTTCCTATTATGGTATTAATTCGGAATATGAATGAATTAATCCTACCACAATAAATTATAATTTATTCCACTAGAAAACTATAATTGCAGTCCTCTGTTTAATTTCGAAATCATCCATTAAAAATTTATTTAATTCCCCATGTTAAGATTACAGACATCAATCAAATAAATTAAATTATTGATAATTTAATTCATCGACTAATTTAATCCTTTATACTTCCGCTTAATTTATTTCATGTGACGGATACAAAATCCACCTGCAGGGTTTTCACATGAAAACTTATAAGCATCCATAAAGGGGTATCATCAATCTCAAGGTCAAGACACGGATTCTATCAACTAATTGTTATTTCACAAATGCACTTTGCCATTATCCAATTTACCAGGAATACATTAACTCGCAGTTGAGTCGTAAATTTTAATACATCAAAATAATGAATGAAGCACATTGATCATAACAATCATATCAAGATTAAGAGTATAAGAACATTCAATGAGCTAGAGAGGTAGTTTTATATATTCAGCACAAAAACACTTATCTCTACTTGGTCCGTCCAATACACAAACATGTACTAGCATAAGAAGTTGGAACTGAACCATTCCCATAATCAAGATAGATTATATTTTAATCTTATGCTACAAGATACTTTGCCCAGTTTCATCTTTGATTGTAAACATTAATTTTATAACTTATAAGAACCGACAACTTAATCTTCCGTGCATGAGCTAAAGCTCCATACACTAAATCGTCTACTATATAAGTAAAGGGCACACATATGAACAAATGATCTATTTAAATTAAGACTTCATTGAATTAAATAAATAAATAAATAATTGTTCAAAAAAAAAATATAATAATATAATCAAACCGCATGGTTAATAGTGTATCCTAACATATTCGAGTATGTCCAGCATGGGTTTAGCTATGCAGAGACGGATTTAGAATTTAAACTTTATAGATTAATATTTAATGTTTTTAATATTAAATTCATTACATTTGTAAAGTTATGAGTTCATATCTACTATTTTTTGTAATTTTATTAATTTTTACACATAAAATTACGCCTCGTCTAAAAAATTATAGGTTCAATTGAACCCGTATGTTAATGCTACATCCGCCCCCGTAGCTAGGCCCTTAAATATGCCAAACTCTTCTTAAACTAGCTACTCCATAGATCCTAACAACCTGCTACTTTATTACACCCATAATAGACTAATCTCTAGAGCTTAATCAAGTTTTCAAGAAAGAATAATAGGTGTTTTGATTAAACATAGTAGATGTTTGAAAATACAACGATAATTAATTACGCCTCGCGCGCTCTGAAACAAGTTGGAGAAAATAGTTCCAAATTAAAGACTTTGTTTAGAAAATAGTTCCAAAGACTTGTTAATTCTGAAAATATAGTTCTGGAAGAATATTTGTAAAGTATATTTTGGAAATTAATCATTTCTCTTTTGTAATCCAGAGACAAATTCCTATCTGGTTCAAGAAAAATTTAAGAATATGATTCAAACACACAAGTTACAAAAATACTTTCAACAACTGTAGGGGAGCCTTGAAGTAATTGTAAAGTTGTTTCTGTATGACGAATGAGTCACGAGTTTGAATCGCAAAAGCAGTTACTAATGCTTGAATTAAGGTCGGCTGTCTATATCATATTCTTTATGGTGCGCCCATTCCCCAGACCTTACATGAACGGAGCTGCCTTCCGCATCTGATGCCTTTTTACTTTCAAAAACTAAACCTCCAAACTTTTCGATATAGCTCAGCTTTGATTTCATTTGACTTTTATATTATATAGCAATAAAATGTTTGTATTGAGTCGGATACATTTATATGAAATCGGGTCGGTTACAACCAAGTGCAAGCGGGTCAGACACAACCTAAGGAAGTCGGAACGGATACACTATGAGGCCGAACTTTTTCCGGCCCGGGATCGAGGAGTCGGGTACGACAGTCGGAGCAGCCGGGATAAGACGATCGATATAACTGATCGAGGAATACTAAGAGATCAAGGACCGGCCTCGACCCGCATATCTCGCCACTCACCGGATATTTCGCCAACAGTTAATTATCTCAACCGTCATCGCCGTTATGCCATGATTTGAGGGGATTCTATCCCGAATTTTAGGGAATTTATCTTGTAATTAGTTATTTACCTTACTTAGAACTCTTGTTTGGGCCTATAAGAGGCATATTTGGTCCACCATTGTAAGGCATCAGATTCTCTCAACTTAACTATTATTTTTCTGACTGTTTGATACCATTTTCACTGTTGATATGAGGATTCTATCATTTTCTTATTGTCCATCACAGTACACAGTTTTGTCATCTTTCTTCTTATATTTCAATGCTTTTACCTTATTGTTATTGAGTATCAGATTAGTTTACGGATCCTTAGCACTACGAACAAATTCAATTGTTATCCGGTTTTAAGGGTAAACAGTTTGGCGCCCACCGTGGGGCTAAGGATATTAGTGAACTTTTGATACATTCCTTTCCAAACACAACTCCACACTTGCTCTTTGCAGAAATTTTTATCTTTCAGGTCATAGATTAAGCATGGCACATTCACTTCCAACCAACAACGAAATCAACAACCAAGTTGAAAACAATGCTATACTCGAGCATGAAGCTCCAGTTGATGTCAATTCCCAAATGGCATTTGACGTCGATCAGA
>MCJB01003139.1:0-10405 GCA_002018475.1 Nicotiana obtusifolia
AGCTTTGCAAATGTTAGACTTGCGGGTGCCTAACCAACCGTTCCACAACGACTTGATCACACAAGCTTTGCAATGTTAGACTTGCGGGTGCCTAACCAACCGTTACAATCACGAACACTTGATTCACACAAGTTCCGTGAACAACAAGGAAGACACTCTTCCTAACAACAAGGGACAACTTCCCTTAAGT
Organism: Nicotiana obtusifolia; assembly: GCA_002018475.1. Taxonomy (NCBI): domain Eukaryota; kingdom Viridiplantae; phylum Streptophyta; class Magnoliopsida; order Solanales; family Solanaceae; genus Nicotiana; species Nicotiana obtusifolia. The sequence goes on from MCJB01003139.1 coordinate 191, forward strand.
GTTTGACAACACAATTTTCACTCAAATTACAACTCTCACAAGAGTAGATGAAGTGAAGAAAATATAAGCTCAAGAACACAACTTATGACTTCAAGAAATGGCTCAAAAATTAGCTCAAAAGAGTATGAAAACTTGAAGCAATTTATCTCTTCATTTTGGATAATGTGTTGTGTTCAAATGAGGTTTAAGAGGGTGTATTTATAACCCCAAAACCTCATATAACCGTTGGCAATATTTGGCTAAACTCCCATTTGAGAAAACAAGAGTTTAAGGGCAAGAATACTTCTGCCCGTTGCCCACTAATCGATTATTTCAAATAACTAATCGATTAGTAACAAAAACTATCCGTTGAAGCCTAACGGTAACTCAGATAATCGATTATTTAAGGCTGATAATCGATTCCTAAACTCTCTGGAATTTGCTACAGTAACATTGCTACAGTGACATTGCTACAGTGACATTGCTACAGTAACATCAATGTATGGCTCTTTCCTGAAAATTTCCAGCGCAAATTTTAATCAATTATTTTGGTATTTTGTGAAAACCAATTGTTTTGAAAAATGTTTTAATTTGTGTTTGAAATCGTTTTAAAACTTTAAGCCAAGTTATTAAAGACGATAAATAAATCAAACACATTAAAACTCAAAATAACATTAAGACTAAATGACAACTTCATTTGTCTTCAATCTTTTTGCTTCATCGACTTGTTCCATGCATCGACTCCTAGTATCTTGAAAGCTCGACTTGTACTCTAACAAAGTCCTTAGCAATCTCAGTAGTTTGTCCATGATGGTTTGTCGATTATCAAAACCTATAACAAGACACAAAGTCATTAGTTAAGGTTACATAAATAAGAATGCATTTTCCAACAATTTCCCATCTTGATATTCAGATATGTATTCAGATTCAGACGTTTTAATCTTTAAAAAAAAACAAATGAGGCCTTAGTCTAGTTTTAAGAGTGTGAGTTGGAGTTAAGATCCCAACAAAACATATATGATTCCTTTCATTCCACAAGCACCAAAAAATAACTGCAGGGATCATCACCCAGATCTTCTTGATGGTCCTGTCAACTCTCCATAAGCTCCAGCTTGCATATGCTTCACCAACATGCTGTGGCAAGACCCAACGAATGCCAAAGAGAGATAAGAACATATTCTATAGATCCTTAGCCATAGTGGCGGAGCCAGGATTTTCATTAAGGTGAGTCAAAATATAAAAAAATAAACTCACAAAGAAATCAAGAGGTGTCAATATATAGTATATATACATATTTTTAATATAAATTACTCAGCTACACATTATAATTTTCTGATGAAGGAATGTCGGTTGACACCCGTTGGTGCATGTGACTCCGCTAGTACTTAGCCACTCTACAATGCAAGAACAGATGACTGACTGACTTTGAGCTGCTTTGACTCGTTGCATCTTAACCAATTTAAATCCCCTTCTGTTGAGATTGTCTTGTGTTAAGCATGCTTCTTTAAGAGCAATCCAGCTGAAGCAAATGACCTTTGCAGGCAATATGGTATTCTAGATTTGCTTCCAAAGCTAGAAGTCAATTATCTGATTCTGAGAGCTTAATAGCTGGTCATTCCTTCACAGTGAAAAAGGTTGTTGTCTCCCCAAACCAGTCTGTCAGCTTTGGTTTCATCAATCCTGAACGTACCTTCTGAATAATACATTCCAGTTGTTCCCACATCAGTTTTTAGCAATAGAGGGATTCTTATCTTGGGCAATATGGAATAAATTTGGGTATACCTCCATGAGTGGAATATTTTTTAACCATTTATCCTTTCAGAAACTAATGTTGGAACCATTTCTATCACGTCCCAAACTATTCCCTAGACGTGACTGGCACCCAACTAACATCATCGGCTAGGCGAACCGTACTTTTATACCTTAGCCATTAATTTGCAATATTTGATTAATTAAATGAGCATTCAAATCATTTGATAATTTATTTATTAACAATTAAAATCTCAAAGTACTAAATAGAAACTCTAGCCCAAAGAACACACTAGACCATGGAGCATCTAAAAGAATTACAAAAGACATCATATGGATAAATGATAAAGAGTCTTTTGGCAGCCTCCACGAACAATGTGGCGGCTTACCTCAATAACCAAATCAACTCTAGCGAACTCGTCAGCTACTAGCTTCGTCTTCACCAATAGTATCTGCATAGACATGCAGATAAGGAGTGAGTTACGTAATCCAATAGATCCTCGACTCGCTACTCTGAATACCTCTGGAACAATTGTTAGAAAATACAAACACACAACGATCACAGAAATAATATGCACAGAAATTCTTTCACCGTATAATAACTCTATAAGGTCCAAACAATTATTTAACAACAACATTATATATTTCAACACAATCTACACTAAGGACTTGTTATAAATGGCAGTGCAGAAAATTAACCAAACACCCCAACAAGTCTACGTAAGCATACACAATGCCCCAAATCTACAACGGCGGCATACACAGTACCCCAAATATATCAAGAAGCATACACAATACTCGAGTGATGTACAAAGACATACACAGTGTTCCAATATCATGGCTCACAGCCGTATCAAACTATCAAACTCAACACCATGGCTCACAGCCGTATCGAACTATCAAACTTAACATCATGGCTCACAGCCTTATCACGCCATCAAACAACTTATAAAATAATTTTTTTATATATTTTTTATAAAATAATATATTTAGAACGGGTTTTAGAAAAGCAAGCATCAAAGCTTAAAGTCTCACTTATCTCGCTAATGACAAGTCTCTCAGTATTGTGATGTCCAAAACACCAACCAAACAACCTTCAGTAGCCTCAATCTATAAAAAAAAAAATTAATTAACAATGTCAATTTCAAGTTAATGGCCTAAGTCAACCCAAGTCAACTTGGTCCAAACCTCGAAGCAAATTGTAAAATTGGTTTAACTCATTCCTCCATGGGTCGAGATATATATAATTATTTCTCATTATAAGTTAACATAGTTATTCAATTAAAACTAGTCTTTAAGACTGAAACTTCTTCCAAGTGAATTCCTTCCGTATCTTTGGCATTCAGAATATCATCTAACTTAAATTGCTTGAGTTATTTTCAAAATCCTAATTTCTCTTTAAAGCTTCGAACTTACTTATAATAGCTTCTCATAATTTCACCACTAAATAACAAAATAATTTATCAACTCTATCTAAATCATAGTTTAATCTCATCATACCAACCAAAATACTTCTATCTTAAATCATAAAGTTGAAACTGATAACTGAACAACATAAGAAATAAATTTAATACCTTATTCTTGGTCTATGCAGGAATTGTAGCGAGGGAGCTTCTTCACAGTATTTCTTCTCCTCTTAGCAAACAAAATGATATACTTTGTATCTCTTTTTCCTTAATTCCCTCCGGCAATGATTCACTTAGCAAAAATATATATAAATAGCAAAAATCTTTATCACCGACGCTTCAAATTCCATAGCTCCTTTGTAGCCTTTTCTATTTAGGATTCTAAAACCAAAAGTTCGCCTATTTGATCTCCTTAAGGAACGTAATAGTAACAGAAGGTGGGCAATGGGCTTGGCCCACTTCTTTTTATTTTATAAAATCAACCAAAGTCACTAATTTCAATAAATATAATTATTTCGCCCAATAAATACTTATCTATTCAAATGGAGAAAATAACACGGGCGACCTAGTTTTCGGACTATAATTGAAAAATAACCAGCATTTGCAAAGTCATTGAAAAATAACTACTATTTTGCTGTAACACGAAAAGTTCCTACATAATATACTGAAGATTGATGAACCTGTTTATGAACTTCCAGCATATTATACTGTAACTCTTAACACATGAAAAGTTACAGCATAATATACTGAAGATTGAAGCACCTGTATATGAACTTCCAGCATAATAACTCCAACATATTGTGCTAGAATATTTTTCGAATTTTGAACAATATTTTCATTCAAATTTATCTTTACATGAAAAATAGCTAAATTTCTATTACTTTTAAAACTATGGCTATTTTTCAATTACCACTTGTAAATTTGATTATTTTGAAATTCACCCATTCAAATGACATTCTTCTATCCCTAAAATACTATTTCCAATTATAAGTATATATTTATGTATCCACACGTAAAACTAATTTTTTTCAAAAAAATAGTTAATTTCTCTAATAAATATACACAAAAAAAAATAAGAAAACATAATTAAGACTATTGCTCAAGGATCCATTCTAACAATTCAAACACGCTTCCGAATATGAGTAATCCCCTAAAACTGCAAATGATAAAATCGAGTGAATGGAATATCATAGTTATCAAATGACTAGTGAAAATTTACGGGGAGCCTCGAAAGATACTTGCTCAAAGAATTCATTTCCCAGCTTGCTGACTGTGGCGGAGCCACATTCAACCAAGGGATGTCGCTCCTTCGTCCAAAAATTACACTGTATTGCTAGATAAATTTTTCTGTATTATATATATTTACTATATGTCGACTCCCCTTAGCTTTTCGGTGTATCTAATTTTTTATATTTTTGATACCTCTCGGTAAAAATTCTAGTTCCGCCACTGCTTACTGATGTGCTGCCAAGGACCAACCCCATGAGATGACATAGATGCTTTTCTTTTCCAGTTGTCCCTTGTACCATGTTTAGCAACAATTACTTCTTTCCAAAGGCTTGTCTCATCTGTGTCGAACCTCCATAGCCATTTCATGAGCAGACTTTTGTTGTGTAAGGCCAAGTCGACCTCCATTGCTTTTTGATTGTGTGACTTTGGACCACTTGACGAGATGGTATTTGTGGGAGCTCATGTTTCCTTCCCAACGAAAGTCCCTCCTGTTCTTGTCTAGCTTCTTAAGTACCTTCCTTGCTAGGGATGAGAAATAATTGTTGGAATTTATTAAGAAATGCATAGTCATGCATAGTCTTAATATAAATGGAGTGAAAGGGAAATGGAATAAATAATTTTGGAGGGAAATGAAAAATTTCAAATTCATTAAAGTTTGAGAAAATTCAGTGTCCCACATAGGATGGGGAAACTTCTTTTAGTGTGTTTATATAGTGAAATACAGTATTTGATTCTCAAAAGGTTGAGAAAAAGGAAGACCCCTCGCGTCGTCGTCGTCGTCGCTTGCTCGGCTACGGCTTCGCCGTATTTTTTGATCAAAGTTTAATTAATTAATTAATTAATCCGAATTAAATTATTTAATTAATTAATGAATCTGAAATTTTCGTTTTCAAAACAGTCCCTAACGGTCACCCAACAGTCATCTTCTTTAAACAATATGACTGTTGGAAAGCTCCATTCCCAACAGTCATCTCTGAACAGATTTCGCACCTATTCAAGCACACTAATAGGGGGTCTATAAATACCATATTTTGTGACTCATTTCATTACAGAATTTCTACAGAATATTTTTTACGCAACATCAGAAAAAAAAATTCTATCTCAATCGTATTCCAGTATACTATTCCAGTTTTCAATTAGTAAGTATTTTTTCCTGCTGCGATTTGCAAACGTTACTTTGAGTTCGTTGGTGTTCTGTGATTTGTTTTGCCACTATCACAGAAACGATTTCCGTTCTATCCTAGGAGGAAGTAACCCATAATCCTTGGCAACTGTGGGAGGGTTATAATTCCTTAAGGAAACACAAGTAATTTGTGGGTTCGGAAAATTTTCTGCTTCATCTAATTTTTCTTATTACAGAAACTATAAATAAAACCACTATAACTTGTGAATAACAAGCTTAAGGAATTATAACCTGTGTGTTACAGTGATCTGGTTTTATTTGGTTTAAAGATATAAAATCTTTATCAAATAAAACTTTATAGTAGTGAACGGTTCGAAGTTTTAAAAACTTCGCCAGTTTGCTAATTTTAGTTTCTGTATTAAATTGTGTGTAGTAGTCGGTTTAAAGATTAAAAACTTTACCAAATTGATAACATTATTTTCTGTTAATTTTACAGAAATGACAAACGGAACAAGTGATGCTATTTCTGCTAATGCTGGAACGGATCAAGTTGGATCTGCCCATGCTGCTGGATTAAATGTTGCTCCTGCTCCAACAATTGCAAAGACTGAAAAACCCGGTAAATTCACCGGGATGGACTTCAAGCGTTGGCAGCAGAAGATGTTCTTTTATCTAACAACCCTCAGTCTGCAAAGGTTCATCAATGAAGACGAACCAGTTCTGGCTGAAGGCACTCCTGACAATGAGAAGTTTTTGGTAACAGAGGCTTGGAAGCATTCTGACTTTTTGTGTAGAAACTATATTCTAAATGGTTTAGAAGATAGTCTCTATAGTGTCTTTAGTGTTTGTGAGACTTCGAAAGAACTATGGTATGCTCTTGAGAAGAAATATAAATCTGAAGATGCTGGGTTCAAGAAGTTTGTTGCTGCCAAGTTTCTAGATTTTAAAATAGCGGACAATAAGTCTGTAATTTCTCAAGTGCAGGAACTGCAAGTATTGGTTCACGACATGCTTACAGAAGGCTTGGTGATTAATGAAGCGTTCCAAGTGGCTACATTTATCGAGAAATTGCCACCATTATGGAAAGACTTCAAAAATCAACTTAAGCACAAGCGCAAAGAAATGACACTCGAAGATCTCGTGGTACGCATAAGGATAGAAGAGGATAACAAAGTGGCAGAAAGAAAGTCACGTGCAAATTCTTCCATGGTTGGAGCTAACATTGTTGAAGAGGCACCAACTAATAGCAAGAAGAGGAAGAAACCGTCTGGGCCAAAGCAGAATCCGCCTAAGAAGAAATTCAAAGGCAACTGCCACAACTGTGGGAAATACGAGCATAGAATTGCTGATTGTTATGCCCAGAAGAAGGACAAGAAGGGCAAGAAATCCCAACAAGCAAACATTGTTGAAAAGAGCAATGATGTTGATAACCTATGTGCTATGCTCTCTGAATGTCACTTGGTAGGTAACTCCAAGGAATGGTGGATTGATTCGGGAGCAACACGACATGTTTGTGCTGACAAAGGATTGTTCTCTTCATATGATTTGGCAGGTCCAGATGAAACCATCTTCATGGGCAATTCCACGACGGCGAGGATTGAAGGCTATGGGAAAGCTTGCTTGAAGATGACGTCTGGCAAAGTTGTAACTTTGAATAATGTATTACATGTTGCGGATATTAGAAAGAATTTAGTTAGTGTTGCACTTCTCGTTAAAAATGGGTTTAAGTGCGTATTTGTATCTGATAAGATTGTACTTACTAAAAATGAGGTGTATGTAGGAAAAGGCTACCTAAATGAGGGCCTTTTCAAACTCAATGTAATAGCTATCAATCTTAATAAAGTTGGTTCTTCTGCTTACTTGCTTGAGTCTAACTCTTTATGGCATTCCCGTTTAGGTCATGTTAACTTCAAAACATTGCGAAAAATGATCAATTTGGAAATATTGCCAAAATTTAATTGTGAAAATACAAAGTGTCAAATATGTGTGGAATCTAAATATGCGAAACATCCTTTTAAATCAGTTGAAAGAAATTCCAATCCTTTAGACTTAATTCACACGGACATTTGTGATATGAAATCAATACCCTCTCGCGGGGGGAAAAAATATTTCATAACTTTTATTGATGATAGTACAAGATATTGCTATGTATACTTGTTAAAAAGTAAAGATGAGGCAATTGATGCATTTAAGAAATATAAAAATGAAGTTGAAACACAATTAAATAAAAAGATAAAAATGATAAGAAGTGATAGGGAAGGTGAGTATGAGTCACCATTTGAAGAAATATGTATGGAATATGGAATCATTCACCAAACAACTGCCCCCTACTCACCTCAATCAAACGGGATTGCTGAAAGGAAAAATAGAACTCTTAAGGAAATGATGAATGCTTTATTAATAACGTCTGGGTTACCAAAAAATTTATGGGGGGAAGCTATTCTAACGGCGAATAAAATTCTTAATCGAATTCCCCATAGCAAAACACAATCCATACCATATGAAAAATGAAAAGGTAGAAGTCCTAACTTGAAATATTTCAAAGTGTGGGGGTGTTTGACAAAGGTTCAAGTACCTAAACACAAAAGAGTTAAAATTGGACCTAAAACTGTGGATTGTGTGTTTATAGGATATGCAACAAATAGTAACGCATATCGATTTTTGGTTCACAAATCAGAAAACCCAGAAATTCAAGTAGGTACAATTATGGAATCAAATAATGCTCAATTTTTTGAGCATATATTTCCATACAAAAATGAAGGTGAGACATCTATTCCAAGGAATAAACGTCCACGTGAAGAAATAAATGATAAGGTACATAATGAGGAGAATCCTAGACGTAGCAAACGTCAAAGGAAATCTACATCATTTGGCTCAGATTTTTTAACTTTCTTACTAGAAAATGAGCCTCAAACATATAAAGAGGCTATGTCTTCTTCTGAAGCACCATTCTGGAAAGAAGATGTCAATAGTGAGGTTCAATCCATTTTGGACAACCATACATGGGAGTTAGTTGATCTACCTCCCGGAAATAAACCTTTAGGTTATAAATGGATTTTCAAAAGGAAAATGAAAGCAGACGGAACTATTGATAAATATAAGGCAAGACTTGTAGTCAAAGGCTTCAAACAGAAGGAAGGCCTTGACTATTTTGATACATACTCGCCGGTAACAAGAATTACATCCATTCGGATGTTAATTGCTTTAGCCGCAGCATATGGTCTTGTAATACATCAAATGGATGTTAAAACAACTTTCTTAAATGGAGATTTAGAAGAAGAAATCTATATGGAACAACCTGAAGGGTTTGTGGTTCCAGGAAAGGAAAAGAAAGTTTGTAAACTTGTTAAGTCTCTTTATGGACTGAAACAAGCGCCTAAACAATGGCATGCAAAGTTTGATGACACAATGTTGTCAAATGGCTTTAAGATCAATGAGTGTGATAAATGTGTTTACATTAAATATTCTCCAAATCATATAGTCATTGTTTGTCTATATGTAGACGATATGTTAATAATGAGTAATGATATTGCTAACATTAATATCACAAAGCATATGTTAAGCAGGAAGTTTGATATGAAAGATTTAGGAGTTGCTGATGTAATCTTGGGGATTAAGATCCATAGAACTACACAAGGTCTTGCACTATCACAATCTCATTACATCAAAACAGTCCTTGAAAGATTTAAATATTTAAGCTTTAGGGTTCCAAAAACTCCTATTGATATGAATCTTCCACTAAAGAAGAACAAAGGAGAGAGCAAGTCTCAATTGGATTATGCTCGAGTTTTGGGATGTTTAATGTACATCATGAACTGCACTCGACCTGATATAGCATGTGCTATTAGTAAGTTGAGTCGATACACGCATAACCCAGATCAAACTCATTGGATGGCAATGAAACGGGTCTTGCGATATTTAGAATATACTCAAGTTTATGCATTGCAATATAACAAATACCCAGTGGTAATTGAAGGATATTGCGATGCAAATTGGATTTTCGGTTCACATGACTCAAAATCCAGAAGTGGATATATATTCACTCTTGGAGGAGGAGCTGTGTCTTGGAAATCATCCAAAGAAACTTGTATAGCTCGCTCAACGATGGAGGCAGAATTTATAGCTTTAGACAAAGCTGGTGAAGAAGCTGAATGGCTTCGGAATTTCTTGGAAGATATTCCCTTTTATAAAGATATCTTAAAAAAGAGTAGTCTAATTCAAAAAGATCCAGAAGGATTAACAGATTATTTACCACCCTCAAAGTCGGATCAAGTTTTAATAAAACAAAATAATACAATTATTTTATTATTATTAGATATAAATTTAAAATTGGAAAGTTTAATAAAAGGAAAGTCTAGTATAGGACAAACTTCAGAAATAGACAATATAATTGATAAATTAAAGAAAGTAGAAATAACACCTGCTAAAGAAAGAGTTAAAATTGTAAAAGAACCTCAAAAATGGAGATTTTTTCAAGTAAAGGAAGTAGAAGAATCCAAAAAGGAAGTAGTTCAAACGTCTCAACCCAAGACGACATAGGAAGTAATATAATAACAAGAATAATGAATAAGAATTCACAAAATAATATAACCCATCAGTTAGAGGAAGTTATAGATGTAGACAAGGATATACAAATTTTTCAACAACACAAGTTAAGTCTACTAAGTCCCAAGACTCTATATCAAACTGATAGGTTTGGTAATACGTCACAATTATATAGACATTATC
>MCJB01003140.1:1816-12215 GCA_002018475.1 Nicotiana obtusifolia
ATAGATTTATGTAAAGGAACTGGGAATTAGGTCGAGCTGGATTGATGATTAAAGAAACAATGAACATTGGAAGAAAAGATTCCATGAGTTCTTCTTTTGCACCCATTTTTTTTTCCTGATCTTTATGGTTCTTCGTCCACACTTATTGGTTTTTTATTGCTTACTGGAGATATGTCGTTGCTCTTACTAATGTTAGGCATACTGCTATTTGACATCAAGGATCCCCAAAAAATAGTACCTGGCAACATTTTCGGAGTGTCCGAGCAACACAGACCAACTACTAGGATGGAGGATGTCAACATTGATGAGAGTGCTCCAACTCCTAGACCAACTACTCAAGTAACTGAAGAGGAACCTGTGGGGCTTGAGGATGATGCTGACAAGATAATTAAGCTACTGACCAGAGGAATAAGGGAACGGGATATTGTCTCTATTTTTGGCATGCCTGGTCTCGGAAAGACCACTTTGGCCAAAAAGATATTCAAAGATTCTTCTATTGGTTCTTACTTTGATGTTCGAGCATGGATTACCATTTCTCAATCATATGATGTGAGTGAGCTGTTGAGGAATATCTATAAGCAAGTGACAGGTGTTAAGTGCAATAGAGAAAAGGATAGCGACATAGCCGATATGTTGCGCAAGTGTTTAATGCGCATAAGATATCTCATTGTCTTGGATGATGTATGGGAAGTCGAGGCATGGGATGAGTTAAGATTATGTTTACCAATCGGTGAACAAGGAAGCAGAATCATGTTAACAACTCGACTTGAACATGTTGCAATGGGAGTCAAGCACTGTACCGACCCTTATTCCCCTCGATTCCTAACCACCGAAGCGAGCTGGAAATTGTTGGAGAAAAAAGCATTTCAAAAGGAAACTTGCCCTCCTGAATTCCAGGATGTTGGGGTACAAATTGCGGAATATTGTAAAGGACTGCCTCTTACAGTTGTTTTGATTGGTGGAATTCTGGCAAAGAAAGAAAGGAATATCTCAGAGTGGTGTGAAGTTGCAAACAATTTAAAATCTCATCTTGGAGCAGTTGAAAGTGAGAGCAACCTGGCAATACAATTAAGTTACTGCTATTTACCAGATCATTTGAGACATTGCCTTCTAACTATGGGAGTATTTAGGGAGGATGAAAAATTTGGAGCATCTAAATTGATGTTACTCTGGATGGCCGAAGGCCTCGTTCAATGTAGTGATGAGAGAGGATTGGAGGAGGTAGCTGAAGGTTACTTGAAGGATATAATTTCTAGTAGCCTACTAATGGTTTCAAAGACGACCTTTGATGGCAAGGTGAAGTACTTGCAAATTCATGATCTAGTGCGTGACTTTGTCTTAAACAAAGCTAAAGAAGAAAAGTTCATGCAAGTTATAGGGACACATAACCAATATCAACCTTCATATGATGATGAACATCGAGTGTGCATTCACCTCGACGATAAGCTTAGTCATGATTTGGAGAGATTCAACAACCAAGTAGATAGATTCCTCACAAGCGGCTCCAAAAAAGGAACATCTTTTGGACAAGATCTTAAATCGTTCTTTGTTACGAACGTGAATGATTTTCTTGTTTATAAAGATTTTTGGGATAGGGAGGCTAATTTTTACCGTAGTGTTTCTAAAGAGTATTTATCTTGTTTCTATCATTTCTCGTCGGTTGGAGACTTAAGACTTCTTAGAGTGTTGGATTTCAAGAACTACATTCCAAGTGATTATACGAATATAGTTGATATACTGCAATCACTAGTTTACCTGAGATACCTGGGAATGTGTTTCGAAAAGTTTTTTTTCGAGTGGGTATCACACATGTGCGACCTAGAAACTTTAGTGGTGGATACTGAGAGAGTAGTAGAAGGGACACCTCATATTTGGAAGATGACGAAACTAAAGCATGTAGACCTAACAATACTCCTACCTCGTGAGATATTTGCAGTTTCTGAAGAAGGTCCGTCTAAGTTGGAAAATTTAAGGGTATTTAGAGGCATGTGTTTATCTCGTGAGGATATAGAGTTAATTGAGTGGTTTCCCAATCTTCAAAAGCTTCTCCTCGTAATAATTGATAATAATATTGATGAAGCTAACTCTTTCGTTCTGAAATTGGATGTTCTTACACAGCTTCAATCCCTCGTGCTTAGTTCGATGTGTGATATCACCAAGTATTATTTACCTTCAAGTCTCAAAGAGCTGATCCTCCGCGAAGTTAATATACCAGCAAGTGCAACTTCCACAATCGCTGCGTTACCCAACCTTCAAAAACTGGTATTTCATTGGTGTAGATTCGAGCAAGAGGAGTGGGGCGTGAGAGATATGGAGTTCCCGGTACTCAAAATCTTAAAATTTCGAAGCGTTGCTCTTAGGGGATGGCATGTCTCAGAATCATCATCATTTCCCATGCTTGAGAGTTTAGTGCTAAAATATGTTAAATTGCTTGAGAAGATTCCTGACAGTTTTGCGGATATTGGAACACTTAAGTTAATCGAGGTGATCGATTGTGATGATAATCTAAAGGAGTCAGCTTTGGAGATTAAGGAAGAAGTAGAAGCAACTACAGGATGTGACAACCTCAAGGTCTATATTTTTCCACATTACTCTCGGTATGTCTTTCTTTTTAATTTTCAACTTTTTCTTTCATTATGTTATTGTTGTTATAACTGCAGAATATGTTTATATCTTTATGTTATGTTACGTTAATCCAAATACATCCTTATTGTTGTTAAAAAAAGGGAACAAAAGGAAAAAGAAGAGGAATATGAAGAGGAAGAGGAAGAAGTAGAAGAAGAAGCAGAAGAAGATAAAAAAGAAGCAGCAACAGCACCAGAAGTAGAAGCAGAAGAAAAAGAGAAGGGAGAAGAAGAAGAAGCAGCAGCAGCAGCAGCAGAAGAAAAAGTAGAAGTATCAAAAAAAGAGAAAGGAGAAGAAGCAGCAACAACAACAAATGAAGCAGCAGTAGCAGCAGAAGAAAAAGAGAAGGGAGAAGAAGAAGGAGAAGAAGAAGCAGCGGCAGAAGTAGAAGCAGAAGAAAAAGAAAAAGAAGAATAGCAGCAGAATTAAAAGCAGAAGAAAAAGAGAAGGGAGAAGAAGAAGAAGCAGCAACAGCAAGAGCAGAAGCAGAAAAGAAAGAGGATGAAGAGGAAGAGGAGTAAGAGGAGGAGGATGAGGAAGATGACAAAGTTACAGAGCAATCAGTGTCATCATTTAAGACTTCCAATCTTGGTTTTATGCTTTTCCTTTTTCTTCTCTTATTCTTTTGGTCGCATAAATATAAGAAATAGTCCACATAACTTACTTATTAAGACATCTAGAAATTGTAAAAGCTGTTAATTTTGGACTACATTTTGAATAATTTTGCAATACTAGGTGGATTGTATAAAATGTGACACCGCCCACAAAATATACTACGCGCCTCCCACTAAGAGAGAGAAGCCTTCCCTGCCACCCTCCTGTTTTTCTCAAAATTTTGGTGGTAATATCATTTCTTGCAGTGTAAACTGGATAGCCCAAATAAGTGAAGGAGAAGTCTTGGTGTTTGAAACCAATGATATTCTTGCTATTTCCTAAGAAATGAAACATGAAGCATAAGTATAACCTTGCCTTTAGGAATTTGTTTATCATTTCTCTTTTGCCCTTCTTTTGATCGATTTTTGTGATGCAACTGTTGCTCGGATGGGTTTCTCAACTCAAGGAGTGGGTCGAGGACATCCTGTCGCAAAAACCCTGTTCCGAGCACGTGTGGCGTGAGCTTTCGAAGGACATCTGAAGGAGATAGAGTCCTCTTTTAATTATTTTGAAGGTTAGCCATCTAAAGAAAACTTTTTAAAAAGTAATATTATCGTTAACTAAATACTAATATTTTAAATGCTCACTCCCTCAACTAAATAGGTTAGAGATCAACAAAAGAAAAGGTAAGTGAACTTATACTCGTGAATATTGTTGATTTTTTCAACTATATGGGATGTCACTGAAAGAGCCTTTCGCTCGAGTCTCCACAGATAATATTGTTGTTAGACTTTGTTAGCCGAAATTCTTTTATTTAAGGAGAAAAAGTGGATCTATTGATTTTTGAAGGTTTATGTAAGATCTGAATTCAGGTATTAAAAATTGAATGATTGATATTAGAACGTTTTATATCAAGATGTGGAGTTGATTTTGATCAATTTTAAAGAAAAAATATATCAATTTTACCCAGCGTATTATGATCGCTTGAATTTGACTAGAAATTCTGACGATCACCATAAATTTTCAATCACATTGCTGAAAAATCTAGATGATCCGTCAAGATGACTACAAAATCTTGGTAATTGCCATATTTTACACAATATGTATGGTGCCCAAATCAAACATGAAATGTTGGCCATAGCTAGCAGTGTACTTCAAAATATTGGTATTACAAATCTTAAGCTCTACAGTGCTTGCTAGAAAATTTCTAAATACAACTGTTCCAGAATAGAATCAAATAGTATAGAGAAAATATCGGAAGGTGGCTCTGAGGCCTGCAATCGCGACAACAGGCGTACCTTTAAGTCTTCACAAATATGCCTGTGTCACGATCCAAAACCTCAACCCGGTCGTGATGGCGCCTCTCATGAAGACAAGGCCAGCCAATCCAACTAAACTCGTCGAAACAGTTAAATAATACAAAAATAATATAACTACGGTTTAATAACAATAAATTTCGGAAAATATATAGCAAACCATCCCGACTGCAGCCCTTAGATCGGGGTGTCACAAAGTCATGAGCCACTAAGGAAATCCTAATAATAAAATAACTATTACAATATGTTTTAGCACAATTGTTTGAAGAAAGTGAAAGTAACAAAATAAAGGAGAAACGGAGCTGCGAACGCCAACAGCTACCTCGTAGTCTCTGAATTACCACCCTGACAATAGTAGTAGTCAATACCTCGGGGTGGAACCGATAACGCCTGAATCTGCACACATGGTGCAGGGAGTAATGTGAGTACTTCCAACTCAGTAAGTAATAAATATAAATAATGACTGAAAGTAGAAAAACACATAAAGCACAAGGCAATCCATAATGAAGCAATGAAACATCATTGAAATAGTAAACCAGTGTAAAATCAAGTAGAAACTCCTTTCAACGGGTAAAACATGTACATCTTTCAAGTAAATAACGTGAAGTAACAGAAAACACTTTAAAACCGCCCCTCGGGCTCAATATCATTTAAAAATAGTAAAATCTCCCCAGCTCTAGTTACCAGTTGTCATTGTTACCAACTGTAACATCCCTGGGTTCAGTATCATTTAAAACAGTAAAATCTTTCAAACTCCGGTTACCAGTTGTCATTGTTACCAACTGTAACCTACAGTTGTCATTGTTACCAACTGTAATTATCATAATGGGTACCCTGCGCTCACTGTGGGTGGTTCAGACTCCGGGAGGGGCTTCTTACGGCCCAAGCGCTATATCATATCTCCGATCCCATTTACATCATATCTGTGGCGGCGTGCCACCCGATCCATTTCAAAATCATTTGAAAACATCATTTAATTTTCAAAACTGAGTTCAAATAACAAGCTAAATCATTGACAAATACTCCTGAAGGGTTTACATAACCGGCGTGAAGCCCAAATATGATTTCAGTAAATAGTGATAAATACCCCTAAAGGGTTCACATAACCGGCGCAAAGCCAAAATATGATTTGAGTAAATAGTGATAAATACCCCTGAAAGGTTTACATAACCGGCAAGAAGCCCAAAATATGATTTCAGTAAATAGTGATAAATACCCCTGAAGGGTTCACACAACCGGCAAGAAGCCCAAAATATGGCAAGCAGCCCAAATCATTATATTATCAAATCAGTTCCAATCAAATAGGTAGTAAAAATCATCAATCGGGACGGACCAAGTCACAATCCCCAGTAGTAAACGACCCCACGCTCATCATCGAGCGTGTGCCTACTTCAATATAGCACTACGATGTGCAATCCGGGGTTTCAAACCCTCAGAGCATCATTTACAATCATTACTCACCTCAAACCGGCTAAATCCTTAGCCCACAACGCCTTTGCCCTTCAAATTGGCTTTCACGTGCGTCGAATCTATCCAAATTCAGAACAAATACGTCACAATATGTTGAGGGAACAAAGCCCAAGCAAAAACAATCAAAAATACCAAGAAATCCCCAAATTAGCAAAACCCGAGCTCCGGGCCCACTTCTCGAAGTTCAAAAATTTTCACATCAACGGGTTCCTTATCTCCCCACGAGTTCGTACATATCAAAAGTTCTCAAATCCGGCCCCAAATGGTCCTCCAAATACCCAATTAAAATTTTATAATCTCAAGCCCTATTTCTTCTATTTTTAGCAAGACTTCAATGATTTTCTAGGTGGATTTCATAATATAAACGAGTTTTAGGTCCAAAATTCTTACCTCCAATCGATTCTCCTTGAATCCTTCGTTAATTTCTTCCAAGAACCTCCAAAAATGAGCAACTATGGGTGAAAATATACCCAAAATCTCGGACAAAAGAAGGCTTAAAACATTCTGCCCAGTCTTCATGGAGTTGTACCTTGCGCTGAGTGCAGGTTGTACATCCTCTTATTATTTTTCCTTGTTGTACACCTTCTATTAAAACACTCATAACTCCTTGTGAAAATATCCAAATGAGCAACGGTTTGAATATTTAGAAACTAGACTCGAATATCTTTCATTTGATAGGTTGTACACTACATAACTCTTTATATATTCCGAGATATGAGCTTCTAAAGTGCATCAAGAAATTCTGTCAAAACTGCTCCACCAGCCAACTTCGATGAATCATACAGTTCTCATAGAATATCCAAATCATAAATGGTTTAATTTTATGGAAACTAGAATAGAATTTATACAACTTTTATTTTTGGATCATCTCCAAATTCCTTACAAATTATGAGATATAAGCTTCCAAAGTCGGTCCTGTGCAGCAGAAATTTCTGCCATGCACAGTGCCTGGAAAACAACAGCATTACCAGTCAATTTTAATCTATCTTAACGTTCTGTACATATGTCCAAATGATGGATGTTTTATCATTATGGAAACTAGAATCAAAGGGCTACAACTTTCATGTTTTGCACTTTTTCTGATTTCTTATAGATTGCAAGAAATGAGCTTCCAAACAGGACTACACGCATCAGTTGTTTTCTGCAATTTTCTGCAGATTTTTTTTTAATCTTTTCCAAAGATGAAATAGTCCGTTTAAGCACCCAAAACTCACCCGAGCCATTCAGGACCCCATCCGGATATACCAACATGTCCTAAAACATATTATGAACTTGGTCGAGGCCTTAAATCACATCCAACAATGCTAAAAACACGAATCATACCCCAATTCAAGCCTAATGAAACTAATAAATTCCAACTTCTACATTCGATGCCGAAACCTATCAAATCGAGTCCGATTGACCTCAAATTTTGCACACAAGTCATAAATGACATAACAGAACTATGGACTTTTTCAAAACTGGATTCCGACCCCGATATCAAAAAGTCAACCCCTCGGTTCCAACATTCGCCAAAATGCATTGAATTGTCCTACGGACTTCCAATTTTAAATCCGGACATACGCCTAAATCCGAAATCACCATACGAAGCTATAGCAACTCTCGGAATTCCATTCCGACCCTCGGATCAAAATCTCGCCTAACAACCGGAAATCGCCAAAATACTAACTCCACCAATTCAAGCCTAATTCTACATGGGACCTCCAAAACCAATTCCGATCACACTCCTAAGTCATAAATCACCTCCCGAAGCTAACCGAACCACCGGAACTCACATTTTAGTCCTCTAACTCATAAGTCAACATCCCGTTGACTTTTTCAACTTAAACCTTCTTAAAAGAGACTAAATGTCTCATTTCTTACCAAATTCACTCCGAACGCAAATTACTCAACTCGATCACATAAAACACGGATAACGAAGCATAATGCAGCAGAAATGGGGAAAACAGAGCGGTAACTCATGAGACGACTAGCCGGGTCGTCACAGCCTGATCAAATAACAGGAATATCAACAACTCTGAGGTACCTGGATCAGCACAAAAATGTGTAGAAGAGTAGTATGAGTACACCACAGCAGTAAGCCAAATCTCAATAGATCAAAATACGTACCAGATATATAAACTTGTACAAACATTACATAAAGCTAACAAAGAAGAATATTATCGTAAGGCCATTTGATATTGATACGGAAACTATATACATGGTAGCACGAGGTTTTTGCCGTGTAAAAGTAATTCGGAAAGACATCACTTTATGGAAACTTTATAATACACATTAGGAATGTAGCGATAATATTGCTTTTTTAAAAGTTTTCTTTAGATGTCTAACCTTCAAACTAATTAAAAGAGGACTCTATCTGTAATGACTCGTTTTACGCCCCAATTTATTTCTTTAATTATATTAATTGAAATCAAGTTGAGAAAATGTACTCGAAGAAAATTGGAAAGAAATGAGACACATGGTCTCGTTTTCGAAAGTCTAAGTCACAAAAAGTCAACTCGAAATTGACTATTGAGTTAGAAGGCTCGGATTTGAATTCCGACGACTCGACTAGCTTCGGGATAGTATATATGACTTAGACGAGTGACCGAAATAAATTTAATAGACCTCGAACAGCGTGAGAATTGAATCGAGGAAGTTCGGAATACCGGTTGAAAGGTCGAATTTTGATCCGGAAGTCGGAATGAAATTCCGAAAGTTGCTGTAGGTTCCTTATGTAATTTTGGACTTGCATGCAAATTTTCAGACCATTCGGACTTCGTTTGGTCGAGTTCGGATCGAAGGATCGAATTGAGGATCCTTAGAGTTCATCGAATTGCTTTCAATGCAAATTCTATAAAACGATGTTCGTTTTAATGTTCCAAAGATTGGAACAAGTTTGAATGAGGTTATAGAACATGTGTGCATGTTCGGATAAAGTCCCGGGGGTCTCGGGTGAATTTTGAATGGTCAACGGAACTAAATTCGCCGCTCTATAAAGCATTTACCTCAGATTTTCTGGTGTAGTTGATATTAAAATTAGAAAACGACCTCCAAATTCAATTTCGTTTGAAGAATTAGCTCCGTCTTGAAATTACGGAGCCGTAGCAAAAAGAATCGTCCAAATCGGACTTCGTATGAAAAAGTTAGAGTAATCTTTGTAAAAGAAAGAAAGGAAATTGCTAAGGGGTCGCGAAATTTCTGATTTTTCAGCATTCTTGGCCAACTTTTCAGCTACTATAAATATGAACCTAGGGTCCATTTTGGGGCATCTGAACATTTCCATACGCTAAACCCACGGGAGATAACAAATGAAAACACCAAAAATCTTAGAAATCAACCCCAAGACACACATGCAATCAAGATTTCGAGATTCATCTTGCAAATAGAGGGATTTCACTTTCTTGAAAACGTTGGGGCTATTTGAGAAGAAGATTGAAAGTGGAGTTGAGGCAAATAGAGAGGGAATCACAGTAAAATCATCGGGTAAGTGTTCTATACCCTAAAATCCCTCTTAGATTGTGATTTCTATGCTTAATCCCATTATAAATTCACGAATTTGTGAAAGAGAAGGACCTATGGTTCTTCTCAATTTCAAGAAAATATGAAAATTGGGGATTAAGGCCGATTCGAAGTCGAAACACGACGAATCTTGTATGGGTGAACTCGTGGGGAGACAAGGAACCCGTTGATGTAAAAATTTCTGAATTTCGAGATGTGGGCCCGGGGCTCGGGTTTTGCTAATTTCGGGATTTCTTGGTATTTTTGATTGTTTTTGCTTGGGCTTTGTGCCCTCAACATATTGTGATGTATTTGTTGTGAAATTGAATAGATTCGACGCACGAGGGAGCCAACACAAAGGGCAAAGGCATCGCGGGCTTAGGACTTAGCCGGATTCGAGGTGAGTAATATTTGTAAATGATGTCCTGAGGGTTCGAAACCCCGGATTGCACCTCATAGTGTTGTGATGAGGTGAGATACTTGCTCGGTGATGAGCATGGGTTGTTTATGAATGGGGATTGGGACTTGGTCCATCCCAGTTGATAGTTTTACTGAGTTCTTGACTGAAACTCAATTGATATTATTGTGATTGGGCTGATTGCCATATTTGGGCTTCGCGCCGATTATATTAACCCTTCAATTGTTGTTGTATGTTGTATTACGATGTTTGGCATATCGCCAGTTGTGTGGACCCTACAAGGGTGTTATTGGGCATACCGCCATTGTTGTTGCATCAATCATTTCATAAACTTGGTTTTTGAAACACATACGCTGTTTTCAAATGTTTATTTTTATATATGGATCGGGTGACACGCCGTCACAGGTCATGGCTAGTGTTACCTAGCATGACTAGCATTGCATTGCATAGACATGCATGGATCGGGTGACACGCCGTCACGGCCATGACTAGTGTC
>MCJB01003143.1:0-14513 GCA_002018475.1 Nicotiana obtusifolia
CTCCAGGCAAGTCACCTAACTACAGAATGTAATAGAGGGAGAAATAAATAGGTGTTCGGGGATAATACTCTCAAAATGACCGACCGGGCCATTACATCATCCCCCTCTTAAAATAATTATTCGTCCTCGAACGAGTATAGAGACATACATGAAGTGGTTAAAAGATGAGGATAACGGATGGGCATATCATGCTTGGTCTCCCAAGTCGCCTCGTCAACCGGATGACCCCTCCACTGAACCTTCATTGAAATGATGTTCCTTGACCTCAATTTTCGAACCTGCCTATCCAAAATGGCCAACGGCTCCTCGACATAAGATAGATCATTGTCCAATTGGACTGAGATAAAGTCTAACACATGAGACGGATCACCGTGATAATTCCGGAGCATGAAAATATGGAACACTGGATTAACTGCAGAGAGGCTAGGTGGTAGTGCAAGTCTGTAAGCCGTCTCTCCAACCCTCTCAAAAATCTCAAAAGGCCCGATATACCTAGGTCTCAACTTCCCCTTCCTCCCGAACCTCATAACACCCTTCATCGGCGAAACGCGGAGCAAGATCTGTTCCCCAACCATGAATAAAACGTCGCGAACCTTCAGATCTGCATAACTATTCCATCTGGATTGGACTGTACGAAGTCGATCCTAAATTAGTTTAACCTTTTCTAAATCAATATGAACCAAGTCTGTACCCAATAGCCTGGCCTCGCCGGGCTCGAACCAACCCACTGGAGACCGACACCGTCTACCATACAAAGCCTCATAAAGAGCAATCCGAATGCTCGACTGATAAATATTGTTGTAGACAACCTCCGCAAGTGGCAAGAACTAGTCCCAAGAACCCCCAGAATTCTTCACACACGCACGAAGCATATCCTCCAATATTTGAATAGTGCGCTCGGTTTGTCCAACCGTCTTATTGTGAAATGTTTTTACTCAACTCTACTCGAGTACATAACTCATGTTGTACGACTCTCCAAAACCACGATGTAAAGTGCGTACCCAGGTCATAGAAGATAGATACCGGTACGCCATAAAGCCTGACAATTTCGCGAATGTAAACCTAAGCCAACTGCTCCGAAGAGAAAGTAGTAACCACAGGAATGAAATGACCTGACTTGGTCAGTCCATCCACAATCACCCAAACTGCAGCGAACTTTCTCTGATTCTGTGGGAGCCCAACAACGAAATCCAAAGCGATCCGCTCCTATTTCCACTTCGGAATCTCTAGCTTCTGAAGCAATCCACCTGGATGCTGATGCTCATACTTCACTTGCTGACAATTTAGGCGCTGAGCTACATACTCCAATATGTCCTTTGTCATCCGCCTCCACCTATAGTGCTGCCTCAAGTCCTGATACATCTGCACTGCACCTGGATGAATGGAGTACCGCAAATTGTGAGCCTCCTGGAGAATCAACTCACGCAACCCATCTACATTAGGCACGCATGGCCTGCCTTGCATCCGTAATACACCGTCATATGCAATAATGACTTCCTTGGCATCACCGTGCTGAACCGTGTCCTTAAGGAGAAGAAGATGGGGGTTATCTTACCGACACTCTCTAATACGATCATAAGAGAAGATTGAGAAACGACGCAAGCTAAAACTCGACTCGGCTCGGAAACATCCAATCTAACAAACTATTTGCCCAAGGCCTAAACATCCAAGGCTAAAGGCCTCTCTTCTACTGGAAGATATGTTAGACTGCCCAAACTCTCTGCCTTGCGACTCAAGGCATTGGCCAGCACATTGGCCGTCCCGAGATGATAGAGAATGGTCATATCATATATCTTAAGCAGCTCCAACCATCTCTGCTGCAGCAAGTTAAGATCCTTTTGTTTAAGTAGAGGCTTTAGGCTCCGGTGATCGGTGTAGACCTCACAAGCGATACCATAAAAGTAGTGCCGCCAGATCTTCAAGGCATAAACAATAGCCGCTAACTCGAGGGCATGGACAGGACAGTTCTTCTTATGCAACTTTAGCTCTCTAGATGCGTAGGCAATCACCCTACCGTCCTGCATCAACACTGCGCCGAGACTAATGACCAACGCATCACAATACACCGTATAGGACCCCGAACCAATAGGCAACACCAACACTAGGGCGGTAGTCAAAGCAGTCTTGAGCTTTTAAAAGCTCTCCTCACACTCCTCGATCAACCTGAATGGAGCACCCTTCTGGGTCAATCTGGTCATAGGTGCTGCAATAAACGAGAAACCCTCTACAAATCAGCTGTAATACCTCGCCAAGCCAAGAAAACTTTGCATCTCCATAGCTGAGGATGGTTTGGGCCAACTCTGCACTGCTTGGATCTTCTTCGGATCTACCTTGATCCCCTCAATCAATACTATCTGACACAAAAATGCCATTGAATCTAGCCAGAATTAACACTATGAAAATTTTACATATAGCCTCCTTTCTCTCAAGGTCTGAAGCAGAGTCCTCACACATGATCCTCCCGACTCCGGGAATACACCAAAATGTCATCAATAAATACAATGATGAGAGCGTCAAGATAGGGTTGAATTACACTTTTCATCCAGTGCATGAATGCTACTTGGGTGTTGGTCATCCCAAAAAACATCACATGGAACATGTAATGAAAATACCGTGTCCTGAAAGTAGTCTTCGGGATATCTGGCTCCTCAATCTTCAACAGATGATAGCCTGAACGCAAGTCGATCTTAGAGAACACTTTGGCACCCTTAACCTGATCAAATAGGTCATCAATACGTGGCAATGGATACCTGTTCGTCACTGTAACCTAGTTCAAATGATGATAATCAACACACATTCGCATAAAACCATCCTTCTTCCTTAAAAACAAGTTAGGAGCACCCCAAGGCAACACACTGGGCTGAATGAAGCCCCTATAGAGCAACTCTTGCAACTATTCCTTTAACTCTTTCAACTTTGTTGGGGCCATATGATAGGGTGGAATAGAAATGGGCTGAAAGCCCAGTAACAAATCTATGCCAAAGTCGATATCCCTATCAGGGGGCATGCCCAAAAGATCCGTTGGAAAAAGTGTTTGGATAATCCCTCACTACTGGAACTAACTCAACGGTAGGAGTGTCAGCACTAACATCTCTCACATATGCCAGATACGCATCACACTCCTTCTCAGCCACCCGCTGAGCCTTATGAAATGAAACAACCATACTAGGAACATAGTCTAAGGTACCTCTCCACTCTAGCCGTGGTAGACCTGGCATAGCCAATGTCATTGTCTTGGCGTGACAATCAAGGATATCATGGTAGGGCGACAAATAGTGCATGCCAAAAAATAACATCGAAATCCACCATACTGAGCAACAATAAATCAACTATGGTCTCAAAACCAATAAGAACAACCAAACACGACTGATACACACGGTGAACAACAATAGAATCACCCATAGGTATAGACATAGGAGAACTCGAAGAATCATGGGATATCCCCAAATACGGAGCAAAATAAAATGAAACATAGGAAGAAGTTGAGCCTAGTTCAAATAAGACTGATGCATCTTTATGACAGACCAGAACAATACTTGTGATGACAGAATTAGATGCAACTGCCTCCATCCTTGCGGGAAGGGAATAATATCAGGCCTGGCCTCTCCCTCTAGGGTGACCACTACTTGTCCGACCTCCGCCTCGAGCTGGCTGCGCAGGTGGAATGGTAGCTGGTTCTGTAACCATAGCCAAAGGGCCCGGTGCTGCACGCAGTGCCTGGGTAGTTTGTTAAGGTGCAACCCTCCTGAGTTTGGGGCAATCCCTCAACACATGGCAAGTGTCACCACACTCAAAAAAAGCTCTCGGTGGATGTGTATACTGTGACTGGCTTGGGCCTGATTGGTTGGACTGACCACTGAAACCACCCTACGCAGGAGGTACACTAGACAATGGATGTGCATAATAGGGAGCCTGGGCCTAGGAGTGGCTTGAGCACTGCTGGCAGATGGAAGTGCTGAATGAACAGGGCAACCCATATAGCCCCTACCCTGACGAGCTTGCAGCGGGGGCACGAGTACCATAATATGTGCTAGACTCTCGAGACCTCTTGGTCTCTCTCTCCTCCATCTCTCGAGTCAACATACCCTTCAGTCTTCTAGCAATCCCTACTACCTGCTGGTATGTGATGTCCATCTCCAACTCTCAGGCCATGCTAAATTTGATACTGGGGATAAGCCCCTCAATAAATCGACGAACCCGCTCCCGAAAAATAGCAACCAAGGCTAGTGCATGCCAGGCCAAATCACTGAACCAAATCGCATACTCTAACACGACCATAGAACCCTGGCGCTACTGCTCAAACTCTGCCCACCATGCATTTATGAGACTCTGGGGGACATACTCCCTCAAGAACATATCTGAGAACTGAGTCCAACTGAATGAAGCTGCCTCGGTCGGACTACCCAACTTGTATGCTCGCCACTACTGATAGGTTGCTCCTCTAAGCTGGAACATAGTGAAAGAAATCCCACTAGACTCCGCAACACCCATAGTACGAAGGATACGGTGGCACTCCTCAAGAAAACTCTAGGCATCCTCTGACACCAAGCCACTAAAAGTAGGAGGGTGGTACTTCTTGTACCTCTTGAAACAGAGCAGCTCCCCCTTAGAAACTGCTGCCCTAATCTCGGGCTGAACTGGAGTTACCTGCTGCATCGGTATGACCTCAAGAACCTGGTTGACCTGGATCCGCTGCTCTAGGGTACAGGCGGTGGGAGTCTGTGCTCCTCCCCCAGCCTATGATATGGCAGGAGCAAGTGGTATCAACCCTTCCTGAGCCAACGTGCTGAACATGCTCAGAAACTGGGCGAGAGTCTCTTGGAGGGCTGGGGTCGTAACATGCATCTCAGGTGCCTACCCTCCAACTGGAGCTACTGGTGGCTCCTCGATAGCAGCTTGTGTGGGTGCTCTAGCTGCACCACATGGACGTCCTTGGCCTTTTACCCGGCCCTGGCCTCTCGCGGCTCTATCAAGGGGCGCGGGTGTCTGGTCATCTAATCCAGCTGTACGTGTTCTCACTATCTGTGAGAGAATAGAAAGACAAAATTTTAGAATCTGAAGTCTAAATCTCGCATGATAAGGAATCAAAGAAGTGAAGCATTTTCTAATAGTTCCATAGTCTCCCGAAGATAAGTACAGACATCTCCATACCGATCCGCGAGATTCTACTAAACTTGCTTCTGACTCATAACACTTATGAACCAAGAGCTCCGATACCAAATTGTTACGACCCTAATTTCCCTCCGTGGTATATCGTGACGGCACTTAGTCTATAAGACTGGGTAAGCCTAACAATAATGTGAAATAACTGAATATAAGTTGCAACATAAACCTCATCATCTGAAATAAATAAAACTGCGATTCAAAATAGTTACAACTCCCAAACTTGGTAGAAATAAGTCACAAACTCTAAAGAGAAAAAAATACTAAATATCCCAATACATTAGAGTCTAAGGAGGAATGAGGAAAAAAACATAATAAAAATAAAGGGGAGACTCCGAGGTCTGCGAATGCTGGCAGATGTACCTGGAAGTCTACACGTACGGGCTAGCTCATTTGTACCTGGTATGGTAAGCAGTACCTGGATCTGCATAACAACATGTGCGGGAGCGAAGTATAATTACACCAAAACGGTACCCAATAAGTGCCAAGCCTAACCTTAGTATATTAGTGATGAGGTCATGTTAGGGCCTATTGGAAATAATAGGAAGCAAAGCAGAAGATATAATAGTATAATGAAATGATTGAGAAGTGAACAATGAAAATTTACAGAAGATAACGACGCGGAATTCAAGAAGACCACTACAACACGTGAAGAAAACAAGATTATTACAAGTTAAGAAACAACAATAACAATACAACAAATAGAGGTAATCAACAGGGGCGTGCTCGAGGTATTGCTTCATACTCCCAAAAGTAAATACATAACAAGGGGGCTCCCGAGGTACCTCCTCGTAGTCCCAACAGTAAATATGTAACAGGGGCACTTCCGAGGTACCGTCTTGTAGTCCAAAAAGAAAATATGTAACAGGGGCGTAGCAGAAACTTCGTTCCACAACCAAATAGTCATCTCAACCAAAAATCATGAAGATAACACATAACAATTGGAACCATGAAATTTCAGCAAGGAATCCTAAAGTTAAAAATTGAATACAAAATTAGGAAATTAAACAATTCAACAAATCATGTTGTGTAAATTACAATTAAGAGATTAAATAAGTAGACATGTGACATTAGGCTAAACATGATGACTTCACGTGCTAGAGTAACTCAATTAATGAAATAAAAAGGAACTATTTAGTAAAAACCGGATCTTTTAGCATTTATCCCGAGTATGCACTCGTCACCTTGTGTACACGGCCTTCACGTATTGCAAATACCATAACAGTACCGAATCCTAATGGAAATTTCCCCCATACAAGGTTCAATCAATCGATAAGATGACCTTCGCCTCGATTTTCAAACTCTGATCGTCTTGAATCTAGCCAAAATAATTACATACTATAAATATAACTATAAGAAACTAATTTAATTAATGAATGTACGACTTTTGCAAAGAATTGAAAATCGCCCCAATAAACCGACTTGGACCACATCTCGGAACCCAACCAAAATTACAAAATCCGAACACCCATTCGATATCGAGTTCACCCATACCAAAATTACTCAAATCCAATACAAAAATCTCGATCCAAACCTCAATATTCGGCCTAAGAATTTTCCACCTTTTCCCTCAATTTCACAACCCAAATCCTTAATTAAATGATAAAATTAATGATAGAGTAGTGGAAACTAATCAAAAATGAATCAAGTATCCTTACCCAAATGTTTCCTCTGAAAATCCCTCAAAATTTCGCCTCAATCCGAGCTCTCTAGTTCCAAAAATGGAGAATGAAATAAAACCCTCGAATCTAGCCCTTAGCTACCCAGGACTTCTGCATCTGCGATAAAGTTGGCCGTATCTGCAGCTTACAGAGTGCGAGGCATGCTCACGCTTCTGCGGAAAAAAGTCCGCTTCTGCTGACATCGCTTCTGCGATAAGCTGTCCGCTTTTGCGAAGCAGCTCCCCTTATTCTATTTCCGCATCTGCGGTTGGCCTGCCGCAGATACAACTATACTTTTGTAGTCATCCATGTGCACCTGTGGCCACTGCCACACTCAGCCTTTCTACTTTTATGCTACCATGCTCGCTTCTACGAGCTCGCACCTGTGAGCAAAATTCTGCAGGTGCGATTGCACTAGAAGGCAAATATTTCCAGATTTGTTCTATGTCCAATTTTTGTTTCGTTAATCATCCGAAATACACTCGAGAACCCTAAGACCTCAATCAGATATTCCAATAAGTCCAAAAACATCATAAAAACTTAGTCGAGCCTTCAAATCATACCAAACAATGTTAAAACACGTATTGCACATCGATTCAAGCCTAATGAACTTTAGAATTTCTAACTACTACATTCGACGCCGATCGTTACAAAAAAAATTGGACAAAGTGGTTGTCACTGGTCTGGGTGGTGAAAAGTCAGTATCTAGTGTCTCTAAAACCCCAACTGTTCAGGGGTTTGATCTAGAATATCATGTCATCATCAGGTAATACTCCAACCGCTCTTACTGATATTGCGTTGTTGAATAATGAGGGTGAGAAAGGGGAAAACATTTTTGTTGTTGTTGCTGAGGGAAGTCTAGTTGGGGATTTTATGTCTGGTTGTGTGAGTACTGGGGTTCAAGGGGAAGAACAAGGGGATAACCAAGTGCCTCAAAGTGACAAGAAACCGGTCAGTATTACTTAGAATAAAACTCTATGATCTACTAAACATCCTTGGATAATACTGACCCTATCTCTTCCCCTCACCTTGATGCAGCCCCTTTAGAAAATATGTACCCTGAGATCAAGTTTGTGTCAGAAGGAAAAGGAGATGAAAGTGAGGAAGACCATGATAATTTGTTTGTAGCCCAGTTTATCGTTGCTTGGAGTGGTGGGGTTGCTAGTCAAGAATTATTTCCTAAAAGACCCACCATTAGGCAGTAGAAAATGGTTGCTCATGACAATTCCCTAAAGGAGAACAAGGAGAAAAAAGAAAAGAAGAAGACTTGTTAAAAGTAGAATGGTTGATGAGGAGTTTGTGCCTCCGGCAACTATTGTGGAAGTTGAGGATGAGATGCTGAATGAGGAGGCTGCGTCTATTGTCCATAAAAGATCTAAGAAGGATGTGTCTATGAAATAGAAGAAGGCATCATCTGCAAAGGTTTCTGGAACTGGTGGTGAAGAAAGTGCCGAGAAGGAGAAATTTGGTGAGAATGAGAGTCTATTGGGAAGGAGAAAAGTGTTGGAAAAAAGAAGTCTCTTTAAAGGAAGCAAGCGGGAGTTAGGTACATGGTTCCTCAAAGAAGGCTAGAGTTGATATGTTCGAGCTAAAGAAAAGCAAAATTGAAAAAGCAAATAGTTCTGTGGGGCAGAGGTTTTGACACCGATATTCTTCATAAGTCAGGAATGAGGCTGTTGGTTAAAAATCAACGACGTCCAAAAGTGGACTCATCTCTTTACTCTATAGAGTCCAAAGGTCCATGGGGAGGAAGTTCCCAATTTCCATACTGATTTGTCCACAGTAGAAGGCGACACCATATGTTTGAAGGTTAATGGGGTAGACTTTGTGATTGATGAGGCTGTGCTCAGGAATATTCTTTAGTGCCTGCTGAAGGACTCTGAACAGTGGAAGGGCCATAATCCCCAGGTTTTAGAAAGCTTATTCTCAAGCCTCAAGCTATTCAAATAGGGGAACGAGTACACAAGAAGGCACTACTTCCAAAATACCCACTCGGAATGCTTCTAATAAGGAAATCAGGAGGTTGAAGGCCCAAAATGCAATTTTTGAGGTTAATCTCAATCAAGCTAGCATGGAACCTGGTTCAAGTAGTGCTCGGGGTCTAGAAGTAGCCCGCTTGCCGGCTGAGAATACAAAGTTTAGGAGACAGGTGGAGGCCCTACAAGAGCAGCTCAACGATCAGAGAGCTACTAATGCTCGTGTGGACGGTCTCCTCAAGGCTCTTACTCCCACGTTCTTCCCCTCCTCTTCTAGTTCCCCTAACTTGTCCTTTTGTCAATTTCTTTTTTGTCAGTCTCTGCCAAGTCTTATAGTATTCCTTTCTTTGTTATCTGTCCCCTATGGTTGTGATACTCTAGTCATGTTTAATTTGTTTATGTTTTTGTAATGATGGTACTGCTACGATGGTTTTTTTCCCTTAAATTAATGAGCACCGTAGTCCGTTTTAAATGCATGTTGTACTTTTCTGTTCTATTTTTAGCTATGTTGTGTGCACAAGTAGCATGAGTTAACTTTGCTAAACATCTCTTTGCATTTACTTGTCTGATTTGTTATGATGCCAAAAGGAGGAAGAAAATTAAAAGGGAGAAACAGGTTCTCAGGGGAAATATGGCTATTCTACGGGGAGGGGGGGAGAGGGGGACAATGTGGATATCTGGTTCTCAGGGAATATCAATTTTAAGTTTTTCATCATCAAAATTTTGAAAATTGATAAGTTATGTATCTTTTGTTCTGATGATTTAACAAACTTCATACGAGAACCGGATAGTGAACCTGATACAACTAGCTCCTCCGCATTCAGAATAACAAATCAAATGTCTGGCACAAGTTTCAATAAAATCAGTTAAGGAAACAGCAGAAGGAACATATAAATATCAGTTTATTCAGTCACAATGTAAGTCAACTCTTACAGCTGTTATAGTTGCTGCACTGCACAAGCAATAATGCATCAGCACTGTTGAAGCATGATGTGTACCAGACACCCCCTTACATCATCTTTGATGACCTCAATTATATATTACCAAAATGAGGCAAGAGATGACATACACTTGCAAAACCAAAAACATATTTACTCTAAAGTGTGCAGCCGCCTTCATTCTCTAAAAGGCATTGAAGAACAAAACAGCAACATAAGATGGACCATATCCCAGCATTGAATACATTGTGTGTCCTTAGTATTGTTGTGTCTTTGTTTATGTAATTCACTTGTAACTCCAACTCAGCTTATTTCAAAGCATCTCGTTGGACACTTTTTAAACCATATACCTTGTGGTTGTATTGACTAGAGTTAGTCAAGTTGTTAACTTTGTAATAGTGTCACGACCCGAATCCCAAGCCCGGTCGTGATGGCACCTCTCGTGAAGACAAGGCCAGCCAATTCGAACCATAACTCATTTTAAGCAGTTAGTTTAACAAGAGAACAACACAACATAGTTTATTAGCAGTCATTTGCGGAAAAACATAGTGAACCAACCCGACTACAGCCCAAACCGGGGTGTCACAAAGTCATGAGCAACTAATGAAATCCTAATAACAAAATTTCTATTACAATATCTCTGGCACAATTAGTTGGAGAAAGTGAAAACAACAAGATAAAAGAGATACAGTGCTGCGGAGGCCAACAACTACTTCGTAGTCTCTGAATCACCACTTTGACAGTCGTAGTCAATGCCTCGGAGCGGAATCAATAACGCCTGAATCTGCACACATGGTGCAGGGAGTAATGTGAGTACTTCCAACTCAGTGAGTAATACATATAAATAATGACTGAAAGTAAGGAAACACGTAGAGCACAAGGCAATGCATAATGAAGCAGTAAACCATTATTTGAAAATAGTAAATCAGTAAGAAATCATTTAAAAATCTTCTCAGCTCTGGTTACTAGTTGCCATTATTACCAACTGTAACATCCCTGGGCTCAATATCATTTAAAACAATATCAATCTCACAGCTCTGGTTACCAGTTGTCATTGTTACCAACTGTAATATCTCTGGGTACCCTGCGCTCACTAGGGGTGTACAGACTCCGGGAGGGGCCCCTTGTGGCCCAAGCGCAATATCATATCTCGTGGCGGCGTGCCACCCGATCCATTTATATCATATCCGTGGCGGCGTGCCACCCGATCCATTTATATCATATTCCGTGGTGGCGTGCCACCCGATCCATTCATATCAAATCCCGTGGCGGCGTGCCACCCGATCCATTTATATCATATCCATGGCGGCGTGCTACCCGATCCATTTATATCATATCCGTGGCTGCGTGCCACCCGATCCATTCATATCAAATCCATGGCGGCGTGCCACCCCATCCATGCATATCAATTCCCGTGGCGGCGTGCCACCGGATCCATTTATATCATATCCGTGGCGGCGTGCCACCCTATCCATTTATATCATTTAAAATGTCATTTAAATCTCAAAACTGCGTAAAAATGGCTGTTTGTAAAACAGTGGAAAAACAACCTGACGGTTTTCAAGTAATGAATCAAATTAGTGAGTAAACAGTGATAAATACCCCTGAAGGGTTCAAATAACCGGCACAAAGCCCAAATATGACAATCAGCCCAAATCATGATGATATCAAATAAGTTTTAATTAAATATGTAGTAAAATCATCAATCGGGACGGACCAAGTTACAATCCCCAGTAGTAAACGACCCCACGCTCATCATCTAGTGTGTGCCTCACCTCAATATATCACTACGATGTGCAATCCGGGGTTTCAAACCCTCATAACATCATTTACAATCACTACTCACCTCGAACCGGCTAAATTCTTAGCCCGCAACGCCTTTGCCCTTTGAATTAGCCTCCACGCGCGTCGAATCTATTCAAAGTCAGAACTAATACGTCACAATATGCTGAGGGAACAAAGCCCAAGCGAAACAATCGAAAAATATCAAGAAATTACGAAATTAGTAAAACCCGAGCCCCGGGACCAGTTCTTAAAGCTTAGAGATTTTCACATTAACGGGTTCCTTATCTTGCCACGAGTTCAACCATATTAAATTTATCGAATTCCTACATCAGTTCGACCTCCAAGTCTTAAAATCTAAGCTTAGGGTTTTTCCACAATTTCCCCAACTTAATCACCAATTACATACTAGAATAACAATAGGTTTGGGTAATTTGACCAAGATTAAGTCAAGAACACTTACCCCGGTGTTTTCCCTTAGGAATCTTCCAAGGATTGCCTCAACACTTGCTTCAACTCGAGCTCTATAGCTCCAACAATGTTCAAGATGGTCAAAACTCCCCCTCTTGAGAATTTGTCCAAGAAAATGCCCTTTGGATATAGTTATAAGGTTGATTTACTGTGATTTTATGGCATTTGGAGGTGTTTCTCTTTGTGGGTAACGGAAAATGGGTTTTGCATGGCAAATGGGAACTGATTTCTATTTATAAAGGGGCCAAAAATCGAGACAAAAATATCCCTGTCCGGCCCTATATGCGATCGCATATCTATTGCATAATAGATATGCGGTTCGTATATTTGACGTGGCCATCGCAAAAGTAGCCCTAGTCTTCCCCACAAATTCAACACGAAGCATGGTTTACGGTTTACATTACAGGTTTGCGATCGCATTTTCAACCGCATTCTTGACGTAGATTTTTGTCCAGAATCTTGTCCCGGTATGCGGTCCCAGCATGGTGAAATGCGGTCCGCATTTCAAAAATGCGACCGCATTTTTGACATGAACCTTGCCCAGAAATCTGTTTGAGTTTGCTATCTCATTGTGAGATATGCGGTCCGCATTTGAGAAATGCGACCGCATTCTCAGCTTCTGATTTTTCTGCAAATTTTTCTTCCAACTACAAATGGTCCGTTTAACCACCCAATACTCACCCGAGGCCTCTGGAACCTCAACTAAACACACCAACATATTTCATAACATTCTTCAAACTTGTTCCAACTTTCGGAACGCTCAAACAACCTCTCAACATCAAATTCGAGTCGGATTCAAGGCTAAGGATTTCAAAATCTTCTAATTCGCTCTTTTGATCTAAACCCAACCAAACTACGTCTGAATGACCTGAAATTTTGCACACCAGTCCTAAATCACATATTGAAGCTACCTCAACTTTCAGAATTCCATTCCGACCCTCGGATCAAAATTTTGCCTATCAACCGGAATTCACCAAATTCTAACTTTACCAATTCAAGCGTAATTCCACACTGGATCTCCAAAACCAATTTCGATCACATTCCACACCTGAGCCTCCTAACCTAAAAGTCAACATCCGGTTGACTTTTCCAGTTTAAATCTTTTTGAAAGAGACTAAGTGTTTTGTTTCTTACCAAATCCACCCCGCACCCAAACTACTCAACTTGATTACATAAAGCATGGCTAACGAAGCACGATAAGGTAAAAACGGGGAAAATGGAGTGGTAACTCATGAGACGACTGGCTGGGTCGTCACAAATAGAGTAATTACAAAGGGGCTTGAAATATAGTTATTGTAAGTATGTGAGAGATTAAGAGTTTAATTCCTAGATTACAATAGGTTATAATATAAAGTTGCTCATTTAGTAAAGTTAAGTCCTACGAGTGTAGGACGTGGTTTTTAATCCCGTGAGCTGGGAGTTTTCGACATAAATATTTTCCATTTCCTTCATATAAAAATACATTTTGTAAAACTCATATTATGCGAGTTGATTTAGTATACAATTATACTAGTTAGCGATACAAAAATTAGCCGGCTTAGACAAGACAATTCCTTTTCACTGAGAGTCATTTAATTTTTATTTTATTTCACTAAATTCCCTAAAATATTTTTGTAATAAACAATTTACTCAACTTTGTCTAAGTATCATAGAAATTCACTAAACAATTTTTTGTAACCAAAAAAATTACTCGCTTTATCTAAGCATCATAGAAAATTACTTAATAATTATGTTTTAACCCAAAAAACTATCACAGTAAATGCCACATTAATTTCCACCTAGTGACTTTGTGTGATATCTAAGAAGAGTTGAGTGATTTTTTGGCTACAGAAAAATAGTTTATTTCGTTCGTCATATTGAGGAAGTTGAGTGATTTTTAGTATAAAAAATAATAACTTTGAGTAATGAAGTAAAAATTGAGTGACCACTCCTAGTAACTCCACAAAATATTATAAACAAACAAGCTAAAAGGAAGTCGAGCATATCGATCACTGCTTAGAATACATAATAAAGTTAAGAAATACTTCAATACAACCATCAAATATAGTTACAAATCTTTATTTCATAAATAACTTAACATCAGGAGGCATATAAAATATAAATTCACAAACGCGGAAAGACATAGAGTACATTATATGCAATATCAATCATGGTACACAGAAGCATTTGGCCTAGGCTCAAAATCTTCGGCAAATGACTTTTCTTGTTTCAGACCAGCGTCATCATCATGATAACTAGTTACAGTAGGTCTTGGCTCGAAATCTTTCATAAATAATGATTTCTCAGCTTCTTTCAGCTTGGCGTCGTCGTGGTAGACAGATAAATTAGGCCTTGGTTCAAAGGCTTCACCTACAGTAGAAGGTGATGTGTAACAATCGGTTTTCTCTTTGGTGAGAGGAATGGAATGCTGAGGCATAAGATGTTTGATTGCTTCAGGTATTGGCTCATCTTTCATCACAGCTCTCCAGTATTCTCCAGGATCTTTTCTTGCATTAGTGATGCTTGTGTACTGCCCGAGAAAG
>MCJB01003144.1:0-10391 GCA_002018475.1 Nicotiana obtusifolia
ATATATATATCAAGGTAAAATATTAACAAATTAGCGACCAATTTTGGTCCCTTATTGCACCATAAAATTCCTTTCGGTAAGCGACCAAAGATGGTCGCCAATTTAATTTCAACATTAGCGACCAACTTTGGTCGCTTAAGGTAAAGCGACCACAGTTGGTCGCCAATTAATTTCTGATTAAATTTAATATTCAACAATAGCGACCAACTTCGGTCGCCTATGTCCCCAGAAAATTTCCCATCCCTAAGCGACCAACTTTGGTCGCTAATATTGAACGTGGGTCCAGTTTAGCGACCAAAGTTGGTCGCCATTTTTGAATTTTCTTTGACCAGCTTTGTTTGACCAGGCCGGTCAAAATGTTGAACAAAATAGCGACCACTGGGCGACCTATTTTGGTCGCTATTGTATTTAAGTTTTTTTTTCATTTTTTTGTCTGTATTAGCGACCAAAATTGGTCGCTTTTCGTGGCAGACCAACTTTGGTCGCTAATCTTTGGTCTCTATTTTCCTGATTCTAGTAGTGAACGTCGGTTGGTATATTTATTTTGTCAGTCAAAGCGGTCAACCAACGATTGAATTAACCGACCGAATTCGGTCGAAAAATTTCGACCGCCATCGGTCGCAAAGCCTTAGCGATCATTATTCTTCCGACGAATTAAAAGCGGTCGAAAATCGATCACTTTTCCTTTAATTCCGACTGATATCGATCGGTGTTAGTGGACGAAATTTGACAGTATTCTAGTAGTGATATTGAAAATTACTAGAATCATGTTGGAAGTTCAATTCTCAAATTACTAAGTTAATTAAGTTACCATCTTTATGTTTTACATCACTAATTTTAGTAGCCTAAAACGTTCCTTATTTTATAAATCAAAATTTTATCCACAAGTAACTTTCATAATTAGGCATACCCAAATTATAAATCAAATTGCATTGAGAAACATCCGACATTATTAAATTTTTATTTCTCAATAATAACATCATCTTATTGCAAATAACAGTTCCACATGCATATCATATATTTCATTTTCTCATATATATCACCATAAATACAAGCAGTATTCATTACATATTTCTCGGTGAAGCTAAACATACGTATTATGCAATTTGATCACAATATTCTAAACACTCTAGCATTTCAAATAATTATAAAAAAATAAAAATTGAGGTTATCAAGAAAGGTAAATGACAGTTCCTTCCATTTCCTATTCTGACAGGGAATAAAGGGGTTAGTCCGATATTGCCTATGAAAGGGAAAAACCTCAAGGGAAAACCTAAATCCCAATTTGAGTTTGTATGGGAGAATTTTAAGAATTATAAAAGGTAATGAGAGAGCCTCCATTCTTCTTTGCATATTACTAGCTATAAAGTTGTTACGCCATGGAAAAGGGTGATGATGAAAACAAAGCTATTATTCCCTACATTTCTACTTTCTCGTGCATGACCATGAACGCCATTCAGGATGATATTCCAACGTTGTCTCTATTTTCAGATGAAAGTATCGTCATAAAGGCAGAACCAATTGCATATGCTTGTCCTCATGAGTCGTCGTCAACTAATTCCGCTACTGCTAGTAATTTCTCATGCACCTTTGACGACACCAAACTCCCCACTTTGTCTCTCTTTCCACAAAACCGAGCTGCTTCTAAACCCGCAACATTGTCTCTCTTTCCAGAATTTTCAGAAAACCTATCTACTGCTTCAAAACACTTTGTAAATAATCTTCCTCCGTCATCATCATCATTGCCGCCGCCTTCTACTGATCTCTGTCTTTCTCTACCACGTACAATACCCGAAACCTCGACGCTGCCCTCCAATTCTAACTCCCCGGATATCATTAGTCAAGATTCTTGTGCCCCCAAAAGGTTGTTCCATAAACCTACTATCGGTCCTGTTTTAAAAAGAAAACGACAAGGTCGGAAACTTGTTCCTATCAAGAAACGGCGTTTAATTTTACGGCCTGCCGCAGCAGCGGCGGTAGAGGAAGAACACTGGATAATTAAGAAGTTGACAAAGAGTGACGTGAATGGATCTTCAAGGCTTTTGTTGCCGAGACAAGAGGTGAAGACTTACGTTATACCTTTCTTGGATGAACAAAAAGCTACAGATTGCCAAAACTTATGTGGAACTGATGTTAATGTCTGGGATTTAGATACACAATCAGAGTATCCTTTGACGCTCAAGAAATGGGCAACGGATAGTTTTCAACTCATCAAAAACTGGACCCCCTACTTTGTCAAGAGAAGGAATTTAAAAGAAGATGATGTGGTTGCGCTTCGTTGGGATCGTAACAGTTCGAGATTTTGCTTCCGCGTTCGAAGTAGGCATCATCATCAAGTGGATAATGAATGATGATGATCATAGTGTCATGTATATATTAGTTTGCTACGTTTTCGTTTTGTTAATTAATGATTCATTATATCCTTTTGGCTTCTTTTACATTTCTAGGCACCTGGTTTGATCTTTAGCTTGGCTTATGAAAGAGTTGAGGAAACCAAACTAAAATTACCACGTATTTTGTGACCAGTAATATTGTTCGATCAAATTATGCACAAAAGCTAAAAGATTTTAAGTCACAAAAATACACAGATAGTAAGAATCTTTTACACTATCAGTATCGCATGCTATTAGTTAGCATAAGCATTTATTTAATACTTGAATGTAGAAATGATAGTATCACCAAAGCAAGCAAACACATTTATTCAACATCTTGAACGTAGATGGGACAGCATCACCAAAATGAAACAACTTGCAAAGCACAA
Source organism: Nicotiana obtusifolia (assembly GCA_002018475.1). Taxonomy (NCBI): domain Eukaryota; kingdom Viridiplantae; phylum Streptophyta; class Magnoliopsida; order Solanales; family Solanaceae; genus Nicotiana; species Nicotiana obtusifolia. The sequence continues at coordinate 2,762 of MCJB01003144.1, forward strand.
GACTACTGGCTCACCAAAGTAACACCATAGTGAGCCATGCACATAAAGACTACTACTATCGCAAAATAACACTTGGAACAAAATACGACACTCAAGCTATAACAATCTTCATCCAGCAACTTTCCTTGAATAGCTTCTTCCAGGAAGAAGCTCTTGAGACCGTCCATGGAACAAGTCGTGCTGCCCATGCCACCCTCCTGCCTTCATAGGCTTAAATACTGGCTGCTTTGTAGGTCCTCTACCAGAGTCAATGCTCACATTCGGCAGCTTCTCAGCTGCATCCGAAATGGCACGAGTTGTCACTCCAGAACCAACCACTGCCAAGCCGAAAAAATAAAAATAAAAAGCTTTAGGAGGGACACAATTGTACAAGTAAAACTAAAGTATTTTCTTCCACAATTAGAAGAAGGTGGGAGTTCTAGCCAAGAGACGTGAAAAAATATTAAGTTGAATTGAACTTACTTGGGACATTCCTTACAGGAGGTCGGTATTTTGGTTGTTGATTAACAGAGCCTTTCAGGGATTTATCATTCCTCATTGGTTCCTGAACATTCGTTGCATAGATTAGATTCAAGTAGAATACCTACGTCCATGCACAGCATTCATCGGGTAGATGCAAACAGTAACTAAAGGTTGTTTACAAGGCAACAACTATACCTGATAATTCATATCCAACCTCCTTTGTACGCCTGTTACATGAGTCACTGTGTGAAATTACAATTGTACAAGTATCAGAATGAAGAAAAAATTTGTGCATAGCAGAAAAGATGGTTCTTTCACAATTAAATTTAGGAAAGAAAAATATTAAAGGTTTGTGCAAAGAACTAGCCCCTCTGATTAGTTGGACCCTGTAAAATCCTTCAAATTCTTATATGTTACCTGTGTTAACAGGCACCTGTGACTTAACGGTGGAGAAGTTGTTACTGGGCTTGGGGTTGGGCAACGACCCAAACGACCACTTGTCGTACTTTTGCTCCAATGCACCCCTCATGACAGCTACAGCAACCAAAAGTCCTATTAGGTTCATCATAAAGCATAAAACCCAAGTTTCTTTCAAGTAAATACTAAAGACAGCACAAACCCGGAGGAGTCGTCTTAGCAACAGCAGTCTTGGTGCGTAGTGATGGAGGTACATAAAAACAACTCTGTCGCATCATAAATGATATTATATAGTTTAATGGAGAGACAAAACACCTACTTATGGACATTAGGTTTAAAAAGGAAAGGAATTTGCCACCTGGAAGAAAGGATGTTGAAGAGCATCGACGGCTGTCGGCCTCTTACAAGGATCCCATGAACAAAGAGACTGCAGCAGAAAACAAATAAGATAAAATGCCAAGCTATCAGATACACCACTCTGTTTCTTCAGAAACAAAGGAGCTCTAGTCCATATATGACCATGTAGCGACCAATTCAGAAGAGTGATATAAATGCTTTTAACCAGTTCTTACCGTGATTAGGCTAATAGCATCCTCACTGGCAGATGGAATTAGCAAGGCAAGATCTACACCAGCAATCTGCCAGATAAAACAAGGAAGCAGGTGTAAACCCAAAATAAGATGCCAAATGAGATGGATTCATTAGTTAATCTGACAACAGCATTTTTTATGTTGACTAAGGAGTAGTTTCTTTCAATGGAACAGATTAAAAAGACCCTCTTTTCAATAATTCAAAAGATAAGCACTGGAATTTAAAGGCAAAAGGACAAGGGAAGGGGGAGCTCAGCTAATATGAAAATCCTCTAAGAATCAACCTATAATTCATTAAAAGAATCCAGAAACAGCAGATATCTTCATAGCAAGGGAGAGCAATGTGGACCTGTGGAAATTGGTAGTTGATAGCACTAGCAAGTTGAAGTCCCTGAGCCCATTCCCTCTTGGATGGGGTCCCTATAACACTGCATATTTTGTATATCTCATCAGCTTCACTGCACCCAAAGAAGACAAGAACGTATAGCAGACTGTCACAGAAAGGTAATGATTTGCAAATGACAGTCTCCAATCCACCAATCCATCCTCTCCTCTTCTATATACATTTTTATGCAAGTCACAAAGAAATCAATATTATAACCACAGATGCATACCTTGAACCCGGAAATAGAGGACGAAGACTAAACAACTCAGCCATTATAGCACCCATTGCCCACATATCTGCAGTGTTGAAAGACAATCAATACACATCCAGAAAAAAATAGCTGAAACAGATATTGTATATGTTATACTTACCGACAGCAGGACCATAGAATGGTGACTGGAGAAGAATTTCAGGAGCACGATACCTGCAGTCCCACATAACAGAGATCAGAAGAAAAAAACTAATGTTTTAGACCAATGAAGGTACAGAAGACCAGGCATACTGACCAACGTGTTGATACATATTCCGTAAATGGAGGCTGAGAGTTGATTTCCCGAGCAAGACCAAAATCAGCAATTTTAAATATATCTTGCGAAACCAACAAGTTCTCTGGACAACCATCAGTATCAGATGTAAAAATGGGTCAGATCACAATGGAATTGGTCCAATTGGACTATGATGTCATAAACTCCATAAACATAAAAAGACATTCAACTGCTATAATATGCAAATTTTCATGATTGCATGGACATATATCACAAAAATATTGTATTAGCTCTTCCAGTTTTCCTTGGTGCCTTAATACTAATATCTCATAATAAACCCTAATATGTATTTTTAGTTTTCCAAGAGACAGGGTGAATGCATCACTAAAGATATAAAGGACAGCCCGGTGCACTAAGCTCCCGCTATGCACGGGGTCCGGGGAAGGGCCGGACCACAAGGGTGTATCGTACGCATCACTAAAGATATAACGAGAAAAAAAATTAAAAAGAAAATGAGGAAGGGAGCAGGGTCATTGCATCACCATACATATACAAGATCTTCATGATCAAGGACGCTTAAAGGAAAACAAGAGAGAGTACAGCTCATGTCATTCACTAAGATAGTTTCAGTTAAGTCAACTCTTCACCACCATTCAGAGCATTTACAGACAAAAAGGTGGGAAAGTTAAACACCTGGCTTAAGATCACGATGAAAATATCCTCGTCGATGAATATAAGCAAGACCCTGAAATACTTGGAAGCACCAATTTCTTACTTCGGATTCTGAGAAAAGCTTTGCTCTGTCCTTCATAAGCTGATATAAATTGCACTCCTACAAAAACCCATAGAGAATTAGATACTCAATTAACTGACTGGTCACAAATGTAAATTACAAAGGGAAACTAATCACATACCATGTATTCAAACACAAGGTACAAAATGTCATTCTCCCTAACCACTTCCTTGAGCTTCACAATATTTGGATGGTTCATTTTTCTCAAAGACTGCAAAAGGATTTATGGTTATTGAATCCTCAGCAGAGGAAAGACCAAATATAGCCAAAAGTAAGGAAATCATCTAACCTTGACCTCTCTCAAGTTTATGCATTCTTCCCATGAATAATACTTCTTCTTCATCTTTTTTATTGCAACCTGTGTTAGACAAATGAATAGAATTAAAAGGACTTCAAAAGTACAGCAACACCAGTAGGTTCTTTGTTGATCCTTGCACATCTACACCTACCACTTCACCAGTTTGTTTATTAAATGCACGCCAAACATTTCCAAATGTGCCATTACCAACTTCGTTAATTATCTTGTACCTGCACCATTAAGACGAATTAGACGAGCATACAGACAAAAGAAATCAATAACAATAAGGGGAATGAGACCAGCACCTTTCCATTTTTGCAGCTTCAATAGCACGTAGGACACTTATTTATTGAAGGCGGAGAGACAACAAGCACATAAACTAAGTGAAATTTGTTCGGTCTCGGAATGACTGGAAAAAAAAAATACTAAAAGGAACTTGTGGCCTGACTGATTCAGCAAAATCCCCCTTAGTTTCCTTCTGAAAAACTGATGAGGGCAGAACCAGCAATGATAGGACGAATGGGCTTCACAGCCTTATTTGTAAGATATACGGCATTAAAAGATCCAAAACTGTAAAAGGGGAGAGAAAGCAAGCAAAGACAAGTGCTGCAATGCATCTTGATACTACTTCAGAGCTAACTGAGACTCAAACAGCTAAATTCAACAGGTCGATCATACGCTCATGAGATGATTGAAATTTCTTTCTCAACAGCACATTAGCTCCTTGAGTCCAATACACTTTAGTCTGATACCAAGTCTTCAGTCAACTGAATCATGAAGACGAGGTCTCTAGAAACTACCAAACCCGAACCAGGTGTACAAAAAGCTAACTAACTCCAACTATGTATACATGCATCTGCTGATTTAGCCCTGTAATGGACAGAGACAGCAAAAATGATGTAAGGCTATTAGAAACTATGAGCACTATAACAAAGCAACATTCAACCCGCAGCAATACCTCAGAGGGTGGTTTCCAAAGGGTCTTGGATGGGTGTCGTATCAGCAATGCGCTAGAAAAAATAAACTTGCACGAGATAGTTAACAGTACAGTCACAACTGACATCATAAGGTGTGCTGCTTACTAGAGGAATTGCATTAACATCCGACACACTAGCTTATATGGAAATTGCAAATTGCCTCCTGTACTGAACAGTCAAGAGGAGTTGTTCACTATGTGCAATTGACAAAGGAAACAAGAAGGAAATCTCTGCGGATGAGGAACCGCCAATCAAGAACTTCCTGAAATGAAAAAGCTCGATACCCAAAGCATTCAGAGAAAAGGCACACTTGCTCCATGTCCTAAACAATACTATTCTTTTGGAATTGAAGTTTACTGGATCCTGATAAAACAACCAGGGAAGACGAGTCAGTATGTCACAGCACAATACTAAACAAAAGGAAAATACCCAGAGAAGCCCACTAAGCTTGAGATAGACAATGGCAGAGCTACAAGTTAACAAGTTAGACTTGAGCAATGAAATTACATTAACTTGCAAGCATTCTAATCAAGGATCCCAGTCAACATCCTCGCCTAGATAAGCAATAAACAGGATTAGTGGCATTAAGAACAGCTCAATCATTGTTGTTGAAGATTAAGTTATAATTAGGCAGTTGCAGGTAAACCTTCCTATAAATCTATTTACATACCAGCCTTCAAAATAGTATTTGTGACTATCACAAATGTCATCTAGCAATCAAACAGTAAGAACAAACACTAAATAGTTGGATTGAGAATTATACAGCAAACTTATGTCATATTTGTAGCTCAAAGCACATTATGATCAATGAACAATCACTAAAAGCACATATAATCCTTTCATTACATTGCGGTACAAGATCACAGGAGTAAAAAGATAAAATCTTAGTCACAATTAAAATTTTACTCATTTAAACAATAGCGAAATTCAAAGAACTTAATTGTACCCTTAGTTAGAACCTCAGAAAAACAATACAGCAGTAGAAGAAAAATCAAGGTTCTTCAGAACAGTGTACTAGCTTTTCCCAAGCCTCAAGAGAATCATTAACTTCAATAAGATACATTTATCCTAAAAACACCAGAACTCAACTTCACACCCTAAAGCCTAAATCACCACCATTATTCCATAAGTTCATCACAGAACAGCCACACAAAAAACAATTATATCTCACCTTCCATAAAATTTACCGAACAACCATAGCAATAATTCCAATAAACATAAAGATTCCAACACAGAGGACATACGACAAAACAAGAATAAATCCCAAAATTTGGATTCCAACTCATACCCAAAAGAACAATATCACAATCCCAAAGCAAAAAGAATCAAACTTTACAATTTACAGCCTCAATAAGAAAACAATTTCTTATCAGATCTGGTCAGGAACTCAATTCTCCATCGAAACACAACAAGAAAATCCATACCCACATACCAAAATCACATAAAAATAAAGAAAAACACGAAAAATTAATTTTTTTTTACCTGGGGCTGAAACGGCATAATCTATGAAAGCCAAAGAAGAGAGGAAAAGGAAAATCAATAGCCCATATACCAAACTCTATAAAAAGTAGTGTATTATTTGTCTGACTTTTCCCCTTTCACAAAAGCAGCTGCAGCCACAGCAGCCAACCCTATACCCTATACGTGTGTATACAACGTATATGTATATATATCTTGGCTGCTATAATGATGGAGGTATCATGCTATCATGATAATGATAATGATGTGAATATTGGCTTTACGTGTAAAGAAAGCTAAAAAAATCTACTGCTTAATTAAATATTCACCCTCCTTATTTATTTCCATGTTTTCGATTTGCTCTGAGAAGGAAGGAGAAACCAAGGAATGATTCTGGGTACGATAGTCGACTAGGTACTGATTTGATGCCACGCATGATTCACGTGGTCGTGGCCCAATAACACTGTGCTTAATGCAGAAGATTTTCACAAAAAATTTGAAAGTAACAGTTCTTATACATGCATTCTATTTTTCTTTTAAACCTGATTTTGTATCTTAAGTTTTTCAATTTAACTATCACTTACAAGCTACTGAAGCAACTGCAATATTCTTGAGCATTATAGTACTACGATTTCGTAATGTAGTTGGCATCTATAACAAGCTTATACTTTTATTTCAGAAGTTGTGGATTTACTCTTTATGCAATAATTTATATTTTATGCAATTAAAATAAAGACCATTTAAAAAGCTAATCACATAGAAATGTCCAAACCAAAAAAAAGGTATTTAAAATTTTATGTAAGATATCAACGTAAAATTTCAAGTTAAGTATTTACGTAGTCTCTAAACTTTTAAACATGGTGGGTTAATTTATATATACTGAACTTAAACCAAGTCAAACAGTCCCTCAAGTTAAATAATTACGGTGTGGATAAAATTACACACAATAGTCATTAAAGTAGCTTTAGCCAAGTGGATATCAAATACACACTAAAGTATTAACTTATTTTGATCGTTAAATCAATTAATACAACATCTGATGAGAATATTAATGGACGCCACGTTATTAAACATTGTGCCCGACAGTGAAATATTGTGAAATGACAAAAATGCCTTTGTGATGAAGCAGGCATGTTTGACCATCAGGTCCCTGCGTATTAAGGCTGGCTACAGGTCCGGTCCGGTCACGGACCGGATTTTTTTTCCGGTCCGGTCCGGTCCGGTACCATTACTGCGCCCAAACCGGACCTAACCGGTCCCAATCGGTCCGGCCTTACCGGCTAAAAACCATTGGACCGGCTCGTGACCGGTACCGGTGGCCGGCCTACCGGTCCGATCCGGTCCGATCTCCGGTTTATTCTATTTTTTTTTGATTTTTTTTTAATAATTAGTTAATTACCATTTGACTCATTTATTTAACTTTATAAATAATTGAAAATTATGTTTCAAATCCGAATTTTAGAATTAAAGAAGTTACTATATAATATTCTTATAAGTTTTTGGAAATATAACTTATAATTAGAAATATAACTTATTCAAAGTTAGTAAAATTATAAATTTTTTAGTAGTGTAGTAGAAGGAAATTATAAGTTTTGAAAAATATAACTTATAATTAGAATTAAAGAAGTTACTATATAATATCCTTACAAAGTTTCAATTAGTTTCAAACTTTATAATATTTGATTCAAATTTCAAACCTTTAAATATATTCAAAGTTAGTAATATTATAATTTTTGTAGTAGTGTAGTAGAAGGAAATTATAAGT